>JACGCM010001222.1:0-30000 GCA_014058105.1 Kingdonia uniflora | reverse complement strand
ATAAACTCTGTTATAGCCATTTCTATACATTCAATGTACTCTACGGATAAAGTAATACATAGAGTTGAACATAGTAAAATAAGAAATTGAAAGATTTTATTAAAATTGTTCGTTTGGAAATTTCTCAAAAAGCTAATCATGGGTTCTTCTCTCCATCGAAACAATAAGGCCGTTATGCTCATTACTAAACTTGCTGAAGAGATGAAATATAACCAAGGTATATCTTTTTGATCAGAGGTTGAATCGATCATCAGAAGAAGAATTAGGCCAAAAATGAGGATACATTCGGGGGAAATAAAACTTTCATTGAAGAGAAGCAAATGAAATACTTTCATATAGAATCGAGAATGAAGTTCTCATTCTATACATGCCAGATCATGAATTAGTAACTGCACCCAATCCCCAAAAAGGTCCCAATTGTTTCAAACTTTCTATTTTAGGAATGGGATATTTATGGAATTCCTAGGAATAGGATCAAACCTTATTCCATGGTATTTAGATGAGATTCTTCTTTCTTATTCTTAAGCAAGCCCCTGAGAGGGCTTAGTTGATCCATGATTTATGTTTCATCTTTCGTTTCCTTTTCATTTGTTTCGAGAAAGATATCGATCAATTCTGAATCTTTCTTTTTCTATTGATTCTTTTCCGATTGAAATGTATGGATCCATGTGTCTATATAGATCTTGCTCATGGATTAGCAAAAATGTGCAAAAGCTCTATTTGCCTGTGCCATTCTATGAGTCTTATCCTTTTTGTGTATGGCATCGCCACTCCCTTTGGCAGCATCTACTAATTCAGAACTTAATTTGAAAGCCATATTTCGACCAAGACATTTTTGGGATTCCCCTAATAACTAACAAATGGAAAGTGTTTTTCCTTGTGTAGATCCTATTTTAATGGGAACTTAATGAGTCGATCCGCTTACACGTATTACTTTTATTGCTATATCGGGAGTTACTCTATGTATTGCTTGACGTAAAATAGATAGTGAATTTGTTTATGTCTTTTGTTGAATCTTTTTCAGGGGTCGATAGATAATTTGATAAGCCAATGATTTATTTTTGTGTTTTGGAATACGGTTAACCAACATGTTAAATAATCGATTACGATAACTTGGATCAGATTTTGCAATTTTTTCTTCTGAAGTACCTCGACGTAACATGAGCGTTGTAATAGCCTATGTTCGTATTGCATGAAGATAACGCTTTACATCTTTGAAATCTAGTATGTTTAGTTATGAACAGGAAACAAACAATACTAGATTTAGTGTAGAAAACCCTTGAATGGGCTAAAAACCATGACCTCTTATGAGGATTTTAGAAAGAGAGAGAGGTATATTTAGACTGCTAGCTATTACAATGAGAGAGAGAGATGTAGAAAAGATCTCTTAGAGGTTCTCAGAGCAGCCTCTCTAATTTGTAACTAGCTAGTCTTATTTATAGGTCTTATAATATGATCGTTGGTTACATTGATGATGAACGTTACAATATCGGGTTTTGATGAGTTTTCATGGTGGTCATTTGCAACGTCTTGATACTTGTTGATCTGTAACGGATCTATTAACATTCTTTAGTTGTGGCTTCAGACCGTTGGGAAGATACGATCTCTTGTGATGCTCGTGTGCATACGACCTGTTGACAAGTAGAGGAGTATCTTCTGTAGTGCGAAGTCATAGGATGTTTTGATATCTCTGAACTGTTGATGAAGATATGATCTCTAATAGTGTTTGCGTGTATTCGAGCTGTTGATAGATATCTGAGTATTTTATGCAATGCGATGTTATTGGATGTTTTGTCATCCCCGGGCTGTAGATAAGGAAGTCTGTATTACGATCTCCTTGCTTTTAGTCCTTGATTGGTTATCAGTATGTTTACTCAACCTATGTGAGTTTGAATATCGAACTCAGTACGGGGATTATAAATAAGCCCACACAACTGCCCCCTCCCAGCCAATAGCAGGAGAAACGTGTGTTGCGAGTAACGTTGGTTGAGAAGTCTAGTAATCTAAATTGAATGCTATATTGATGGCTTCCATTTTATCTTGGAAAAATTGTATTTTCAACTTTTGGGTCTCCCAAAAATTCCTTTTGAGACGTTCACTTGTGATAAATACCTTATTAGAAGTTGTGGAGTGCATTAAATGCTGCTAGTATAAAATATGGTGAATAGTTGCTATCACTATTCACCCTGGTTAACCCTTGTGATAAATACCTTATTAGAAGTTGTCAGTCATTCAGGTTGTGTTGAGTAGTAGTGATGGTGACAACTCGACACCAAGCATCTGAAGTTAGAGTTCAAACAAAAATGGCAAGTCTGCAAACTCGCTATTTTGGTACCCAAAGTCTTTCTTTGTCGACTCCAATCCTTGTTCCTCCAACTTTCCATGGGATGTCGTGGGAAGAAGTATAGGAGGCAGAGGATGATTTTTATCAACTATGGCGATTTCATTATGTGGTTTTGTTTGCTGCCCACCGTCGGTCCTGTCTGAGGATGCTTGTAGAAGATGCAGTGGCTGCGGAAGATGAGAAGGCAGGGAAGTTGTCTGAGAAATACTGTCGATACCCTGCAAAAGATTGGGTATTGTAATGGTGAAGGAGGTCCTTCGTTGGCAGCGGAGGTGGGATTTATAGAGGAGTGGTGAGATTAATTTTGTCCTCTGCTTCATTCCAATTCCCATCCTTGGGATTTGAGTTTTTTTGCTGGGCCCGCCATTATTTCTTCTCAAGTGTTGCATTGTCATCTGCAATGTAGGCTATTCTTTGTAAAAGACAAAATTGTTTGTAGAACTTGTAATCTTTATCTCCAAACTGGTTGAAGTGTTCTTTCTTGTAACTTGTTTTTCTTGAATAATAAATTCGAACTTTATTATCTTGTCTTGTAAGTGCTTGAAGATGCTTTTAGAACTGTTGTAAGATACCATTGAACAAATATCGAACTAGTCACTGATGACATAGGTCAAAAATATGTAGATCGTAGTATCGATATATCCGAACTGTATAGGCTGTTCTTATATGTGTGTAGCCTTATTGAGATATAGTGTTGTTATGTCTGTGGAGATGACGAGGTTGTAATTTCTTTCATGCTATGAGTTCTTTAGAGCCATGCCGTTGTCAACTTGAATACTTTTTATCATCGGTGGAACTTGGTCGGAGCCTTTGAAAATTGCGCTGGATAAACTTGCTAAAGAGGATGTAAGAGCTACTGATATTGAAACCATTCCGCATGGTGAAGAGAGTTATCTGTTCTGTCATTGTATGTAAGGTCGGATGATTGATCATAATAAATTGATTTGCTTGTGTTGAGGTCGACTCGTCATTGCTTTCTATATCTATGATAATTTTTGACTGAAATGGAACTGAAGCAGGATTTGCTGTTGATTATTTGCTTCTGTCAGACCAAAATTATGGTAAGTGACAGTTGTAATAGCTGTACTTAGGTTTTCGAACTGGAACCATGCTATAAAAAAACGTAGCAGGATCGTGCAACCGTAGAAGGTTGTTGTTGTAAGTAATCGTGCTGTAAGATCTGTATAAATCTTATTGGGCAGTGAGTCCTTAATAATGGCAGAGGAGATAGACAGACGTGATAACAGAACACGTTACACCAAAAACCATTATGAGGGCAAACGAAAAGACGTGTCTGTTAGGAGAGATGATGTGGACACGTGTCCCGAAGAGCCGTCATTTCAGAAACTGAGGGATAATATAAAAGCTTTTCTTCCCTCTTCTCTTAAACCACAATCAGTTGCAGACAGAGGCATAAGCATTTCTAGAGAGTGAAAATCTTCAAATTTTGAACGCAGTCCTCCAGTGTTGTATGATCTTACTAAGAAGGACAAAGTTTTGTCGTCTGAGGTACGAGCGGTGACCGGAGTCGACGACTGTTGCTCTTCTAGTATAGGCTAGTATCTCTGCTTCCATCTTCTCTGCTGTTGTATTAGTTTATTGGAAAACTGGTAAGTTGCGTTTTTGAACTTTTTGGGTAGATTAATAACGTATTGGGTACGGCTGAGGGAGGAGGCCTGTTTTATTAATAAAAACTTTGAATAGATTTTTCCTTTATGTGTGGTAGATGTGCTCAAAAAACCCGAAGCCCTGTAGTAAATTTGTTGTATCTACCAGTAGTGAGGAATCATCATCGTCTAATAGGACTTTGGATGATTATGTGGTAATTGGTATTGTAACTGCTAATAATCTGTCTGTTTCTTCTGGGAGGGATGTGGGATTGCATACGGGGGATGAAACTGGATAATTTTTTAAGTATCCCGAGAATGTAGACATAGCGAAGAAATTTTTACAGTATAAAAAGAGTTTAGCCAGAGAATGGGGGAATTATGTGATGAATGCAGGGTTGTGGTTTAGAACTCTGGTGAGACCATGTGGTAATATAGAGCATTATCAGGTGCCTTCTCTGGATCGTTGGAAGAGAAGTATGGATATAGGAAACGATATAGATATCATTTATTATAATAGAATTGGCTCAAAGGTCGTAGAGGAAGGATTCCTCTGTTATTTAAACCAAGTCGCATATGGGTTGAGTATTCCCCTAACCTTTTTCCAAGAAAGGGTAATGAATGCACTAAAGAGTTGCCCTGGTTAATTAAATGGTAACATCTTTTAGATGATGAAAGTCTGTGAAGTCCTTAGCCAGAAGTGGAGAGATGGTGGTATTGCAAGACAATTCGTTGCGGACGATATCTTGAAATACTATAAGTTTAAGTATGTGAAAGATCGGAAGAACAAATACTTGTATATTGATTCGGCGAGGCCAAAATTCTATGATTTTGAATCTTCTGGGAGGCCCTGGTGTGACCATCTTGTGACTGTGAGGGGTAATTATATGGATGTGCCTGGGAAACCCGTGCTCGAGCTAATATATAAGAATTTTAACGAGAGTAAGTATCTTCATTCTGCCTGTAGTTTGTCTTTTAACTTATTGCGAGCTGCTAACATAGTTTGTTGTTGTTTTGGCAGAGCCTAATCCAAAAGTTGTTATTGATACATCGAGTTTGTTCGATGTCGTTAGTCAAGAAGGGAGCGAACTGAACAAAGTTCTTAAAGAACTAGGATTTCGTAGAGAGAAGAGGCTTAACTCTGTAGTTGAAAAAGTCCAATGAGCTCATCAAAAACAAGCTATGGCTGCATTTGGCTCTGCTTATGCTGATGTTATGGAGATTCCTGCCTGTGTTGTGGGTACTTCGAGCTCCTTAGTTTGGCGACCAAGAATGAAAAAGACGGTGCCGCCTTTTGAACAAACAGCTCCTGTGCAGATACCGCCAGTGGGAACTGAGGGGGTGGCTGCTGATGTAAATATGGCTCCTCCTCTGAAGAAGCAGAAAAAAGAATATGGTAAAGATATTCGAGCTTCTTCGAAGGGTGTTAACCTCGAAGCCGTGGAGAAGGAGGCGTTGGACTTGGCTATGATCCCATCCGCCTAGATACTCAAATTTGATCCAGTATCTCTCAGGTATGCAAGGTATTATTTGATTAAATATTTTCCAGTAATGATCCAATCTTGTAATACTGTTTTGCTGTATTTGTGGTGCAGCTTTCTGTTGCTTGGAAGTCGGGCACGAAGGTGTTGCAGCTAGCTACTGTGAATCGTGGTGAACTTGTTCGGTAACATGATGTAGAGAAAGCTGCTCTGTAAGAACAGTTCAAGCAGGAGAAGGTGCTGCAGAGGGAGTAGTTCGAGAAGGAAGCTGCCGCTACAAAGCAAGAGGTTAAAGATGAGGCGAAGAAGGCTGTTGATATTGCGGTGGCTTCCCAAAATAAGTTGATTCAAGTCTTCTACTTCTGGGGTTTGAGCAGAGAGGATGTCGATCTTGTTCTTGCAGGGAAGTATGGCGAGATCATTTTCCCAGGGGATGATGCTTCTCCAGTGGCTGAGCAGACCCCGACTCCTCCAGTGGCTGATGATCTGACCAAGGAGGTAGCAAGATCTAAATCTTGATTCTGTAGTTGTAGCATAGTTCTTGAGACTTAGTCGAACTTTGTCCTTTATATTGGTGGTAGAACTGTTTTTGACGAGGTTTTGAAATTTTTGTGGTTATTGTTGATATATGTTGTTTTGATGTGAATGTATGATTTGTATGTAGGAGGTAGTTCATTTGAGGGGGAAAGTGCTCGAGATGGAGAAGACCTTGAGTCGAGCAAGAGATTCCATTATTCGTAGTCAATGGGTACACAATAAACTTGAATATGAGAGACGCCTTCAGAAGTCAAATTTTGATAAAACCTTTAAGGAGTTATTCGAGCTTCAATGTAGATATGGGAAGATAAAAATTGAGAGGGATGAGGTTTTGTAAAAAGAGACCGATAGGTTCGTTTTACTCCAAAAATCCCTTAAGGATAAGCGGTTTGTAGATGAGAGCGATAAGTTAGAATGTCAAAGGTCATTATTGCCTTTGACGTTGTATTTTGAGGCCAAAGTTGATAGTGAGCGGGGTTTGAAGGAGGCCTATTTAGAACTGTTAACTGAGAGAGACATAGTTCCGGACCCAGCTCGGGTGAAATTCTTAGCGCAAGAAGCACGCAATCGCCATAGTAGAAAGGCACAAAGATGCTCAGCTCGGGCTGGAGTATCCATCTTATGGGGTTGTATAGGTTTATTGCCTGATGAGCTTAACTTTTGTAGGGGCAAATGGCAATGAGGATCCTTTTCTTCAACATAAAAAAGGAGGATAAAATGATCCACGCACAAATAGAAATTGATCTGAGGCATGCTTGTGACAAACTTGAGCGGTACAAGGGTCATAATGTATGTCTGGAGAGGGAAAAGGTGGAGTGTGATAGGCTATTGCAGAACTCCGAGAAAAGAGTGACATTGTTAAAAGCGCATTTACTAGATACGCAACAACGTTTGCAAGTATCTCAATCGCGCTTGAAGAAGAAAATTACTCCAAAGCGGAGGAAACGTGCTATCGACACGGACCACGAACGTCAGATGGCCGATGTGATCGTGTTTTGTGGGGGCGAGCTCGAGAGAGTAGAAAATGAATTTAGATGTTATATCTCAAGTTGTGGTAAAGATGTGGAAGTAGAAAATGATAAGGTTGAAAATATGTGGTTTGCAAAAGGGAATGAGGGTGGGGGAGCTTCAACCGCAAAATCACGAGCTAAAGAGTCTGAGGAGGAAGAGGTCGAAGATCTCCTGCCTTACACATGGCATAAGACCCATCCGCAAGAGGTCATAATCTTTAATAAGCCTTTGCAAGTAGATGCTAGTAGTAGTAGGATGCGTTCACAAGCCAACTAGATTGTGGCATTTGATTGTACGTTGCATAATGTAGTTGATTCGTGTATCATAGCTTGATGTTGTAATAAATGTTGTAGAATGATATGTCTTGAATGAATATCTATTGATAGATATATTGTCTCTTGTGATCTGTTCTTCAAGGTTAAAGACAAAGAACAGGACAAATTGGCTGCCTTATCTGCGTCAAATAAAAAATTGTCTGCCAAGTTGCAGCAATGTTCGTTGGGGGCTGAAAGAACGACTTTGTTGAATTCAAAGTTGGAATTTGAGATGTTAGAGCTGCAGAGTCGGCTAAATGCTGTGACTGTAGAGTTGTCATGTAAGGATACAAAGATATTGACTGCTAATAATGAATCCGAACTGTAGAAAGATTCTCTAAAGAAGAAAAAGATGGAGACCATGGCTGCGAATCAAGAGGTGCTTGATCTGTTAAGTACGATTGAAAAATAGAAGAATGATCTGTTGTATCATCAGTCGGCGATAGCAAATAATACTAATCTCTTAAAGAAGCAAGATTCTGAAATCCGTTATATGCGCGAGCGCCTAAAAAAGCTGAAATGGGATTTGCGTGAGGCTCGAGATTCATGTCATAGAAAATAGGACCGTGCCAAAACTCATGAGGAGGCATGTTCCAAGAGAGATCGAAAGCTTAATGAGGCCATCAATAAGTGTAATTCGTGGATCGCTGATCTTGACCGGGACAAATAAGCTTTGGTACAGGAGTATATTCATGGTAATAAAGTTTTCGAGGAACTCCATGCGAAGTATAAAGAGTCGCAGAGGATGATGGATGCAGCTAAAGCCGAGATCAATTATTCGAGGGAGGTAGATAACAAGTTGCACCGTCTGAAGCAGGAGATAGAGCGCAGTGTGCAGATAACGAAGCAATATAGAGGCTCGTTGCTGCAGGAGAAAAAAATCTCTAGAAGCTCGATGTAAAGATCTTGACTATGAACTTAACAAGGTGAAAACCGAATTTTATGAAGCTACGTTGTTGACTACAGAAAATGTTGCGTTGCCTGCTATGGCTATGTTGCATGCTGATGTAGAGAAATTTGGAACAGAGCGTGAGTCGATCTTTGCTGCTACAACTGAATACATTACGGAATATGACTTGTAGCTAACACGGTTATCTTATATAGATAATTTGATGCCGAGAGTTATGGAATTGTTGAATGTACCTTTTACTGCAGTTGATGCGGCTATTCCTTTCCCTGCCTTACTTTCATCTGGGCCTGGGGAGAGTTTGAATATTGTACGCCCAAAGCGCGAATAGTAGTTTCATTGTTTATATTGTAATGAGACAAAGTGTAAATATGTCTTTACTGTAGAAAAATGTCAAATGTTGAGTAGATAAAAAAGTTTGTTGTTATCTCTATGTATAATCAAATTTGGTGATCCAGCGAACGACCATATAGAGATGTAGTGATGTTGTATTATAATGTGTATAGGTCAATTTGAGCAAATCAATAAAGACCATAACGAGATATTTGAAGGGCACATCACTGCCAGGTCAAATTGATTGTCTCAATAAGTGACCCTCGGGGCAGCGTGTATGTAGATCCCAGTTATAGGTCGAGCTGAGCGACCGTGAGGGGACATGTATTGAATATTGCATAGCTGAATGATGTCTCTACTAGATCAAATTGATTGACTCAATAAGCGATCCTCGAAGAGTGTGGATAGGTTAAAGAACTATGAAGTAGATCCCGGTTATAGGTCGAGCTGAGCGACCGTAATGGGACAAGTATTGAATATTGCATAGCTGAATGGCGTCTCTGCCAGATCAATAAGCAATCCTCGGAGAACGTGTATATATTTGAAGAGCTATGAAGTAGATCCCGATTATAGGTCGAGCTGAGCGACCGTGATGGGACATGTATTGAATATTGCATAGCTGAATGGTGTCTCTGCCAGATTGAATTGATTGACTCAATAAGCAATCCTCGGAGAGCGTGTATATATTTGAAGAGCTATCCCGGTTATAGGCCGAGCTGAGCGACTGTGATGGGACATGTATTGAATATTGTATAGCTGAATGACATATCTGCCAGATCGAATTGATTGACTCAATAAGCAATCTTCGAAGAGCGTGTATATATTTGAAGAGCTATGAAGTAGATCCCGGTTATAGGTCGAGCTGAGCGACCGTGATGGGACATGTATTGAATATTGCATAGCTGAATGGCGTCTCTGCCAGATCAAATTGATTGACTTAATAAGTGATCCTAGGAGAACGTGTATATTTGAAGAGCTATGAAGTAGATATTGTTATAGTAATTCTCTATAGTAGGTCGATTTGAGCGAACCAAATGAAGATAAGTACAATGTTTGAATAGATTTGCAGCATGATGATAAAAATTTGCTTTATTGAGTAAAATTTGAAGCTACAACATGTTTAATTTCGATACAGCTTCAGTCGGTGGGTATTCCATAGATTAGGTATAGGTACTCCATCATGTGTACTTAGATCATAAGACCCCAAACCGCTCGCGCCATTTATGATGAAGGGACCTTCCCAATTGTCTTCTAACTTTCCTGTATTAGGTGCTTTGCGATGTTGGGGGATTTATCTGAGAACGAGGTCCTTGATTTTGAATTATCGATGTCGAACGTGCTTGTTATAAGACCGTGATAAAGCAAGTTGATATCTTCCCAGATTGACAATGGCTCTTTCGCGTGTTTCTTCGATCATATTCAGGTTGCATGCAATCTGAAATTCGTGTAGATCGTGCAAGAATTATTGTACCTCTTTTTCAGATAGGCAGAGGAGGTATGGACCAGTGACTGATATTTTGTAAAGGAGGTTGTCCCGGACAATATATCTACGGGCATTGTCAATTAATCTCTGCCGTTCTGTAGGATCCTCCGGAAGTGGGCCATCAAATTTATTGTGAGGTCCAATGTATCTGATGAAGGGTTGTCTTCAATCACTCTCAATCTCCTCGTTGCCCCTAGTATTAATTGTGTTGGACACGGTGGCATTAATGCTGGGGTTAGAAATGATGTCAATTTTTAAATAACGAGCTTCTGATCCAAGGACCCCAGCAAGGTAAGCGAGTGCATCTGAATGTCAATTTTCTCCCCTTGGCAAATGTTCCATAAAAATTGTCTAAAATTTGCTCATTCGTTCGACCACTGCAGCAGCATAGTCAATCATTTTCCTATTGGCTTGATAGATACCCGCGTGATGATTGACAATCAGTAATGAATCGGTGTAGACAGAGAGCTCTGCTACACCCAGTGTGAGTGCCATGTCCAAGCCATGAATTAGTGCCTCATATTCAGCTACATTGTTGGCTACTTCAAAATTGATGTGAATAGATTTTTCGAGCCGATCATTGGAAGGAGTAATAAGAACGATCCCCACTCCTAATCCGGCTGGTCCGACGGAGCCGTCCGTTAAAAGTCGTCAACCTTTCTTTGTTACCCAATTGGACTTCTCCTTAGACTATACTGTGGGTGGTTCATCTTTGTTATCATCAGCGTCTTCTTCCCAATCAGGATCGTTTACTGAAAAGTTAGCTAGAAAATCTACTATAGACTGACCTTTCTCAGAGTGGCGTGGCCCAAAATGTATGTCGTGTTCTCCGAGTGTTACTGACCATTGTTGAATACGACGAGATTTTTTGCGTTTAGATAAGATTTTACTGAGTGGATAGTTCGTCAAGACACGAACAATATGGGCTTGGAAATACTATTTCAATTTCAGCGATGTATAGACGAGAGCTAAAAGAAGTTTCTTGATCATGGTGTATCTTGCTTCAGCGGGAGTCGGAGTCTTGCTGATAAAATAGACTGGTTTCTCGGTATTTTTGTCAAGTCGGAGGAGAACAGAGCTGAGAGAAGTATCTGTGATGGCTAGGTATACTGTTAGTTCTTCTCCATCTGCTGGTGTGCTCATAACTGGTGGTTTACCCAAATATTGTTTGAGTTCGAAGAAAGACGCTTCGCCTTTATCTGTCCACTCGATCTTGGAATCCTTCTTTGATTTTCCCCACGATGTAACTTGTTTTAGCAGATCGAATAGAGGTCGGCATCTATCTGATGATTTGGATACAAATCAGTTAAGTCCTGTGATCTTCCCGACTAGTTTCTGAACATCATTTTTTGTCTTTGGTGAAGGCATAGCCAAGAGAGCTCATATGCGTGATAGATCAGCTTCAATTCCTCGTTTACTGATTAGGTGGCCCAAGAATTTTCTAGATTGTACTCCGAACTAGCATTTGTCAAGATTCAAGCGCATTTTGTAATCTCGCAAAATCTCAAAAATTGTTCATAAATCTGCCAGATGGTCTTCTTTCTTGAGACACTTACAAAGCATGTCATCGATGTAAACCTCCATTGTTTTACCGAGTTGATCTTTGAACGTTTGCGTCATTAATCTCTGATAGGTAGCGCCGACATTTTTTAGGCCAAAAGGCGTGACCTTATAGCAATACAGGCCTTGTTCGGTGATGAATGCAGTTTTGTCTTGATCTTCAGGGAAAACTGGTATCTAATTGTATCCTGATGCAATATCCATCATAGAGAGGAGTTCGTGCCCTGCTGTTGAATCGAGCAGATGGTTGATGATTGGAAGTGGAAAGCTATCTTTTAGAGTGTGTCGATTGAGATCCGTGAAATCGACGCAGATTCTGATCTTGCCGTTTTTCTTTGGGACTGGGGAAATGTTTGAGATCCAGTCGGGGTAAATAGCTTTGCGGATAAAACCGACCTCAATCAATTTGTCGATCTCTTTGTTTACTTCGTCTCGTATTTTTGGTACTAGAGTTTGTTGCTTCTGTTTAACCGGTTCTGCCCTCTCTTTCAACTCTAGCTTGTGGCATGCCATGGCTGGATAGATCCCTAGCATTTCGTGGAGCGTCCACGCAAAAACATCGTGGTTATCCGAAAGGAATTGTATGAGACTTGAACGTTCCTCCGTGCTCAAGAGGGTCCCGATGTGAGTTCCTCTATATGCTCCATTCCTCGATATATTTTGTTGGTTCAGCGCTTGGCAGCTGATGTTCTGCTGGTACTGAATGCTATAATTGCTATGCTGTAGCTAGCTCAGATTCAATAGTATCATCGCAAGCTCGAGCTAATTTTTGGCTGCCTATGATTTCCTAGATCCCTCCTTTCCAGTCGAACCGTAGTGGTTGATGATATGTGGAGGGAATAGCTTTCATGTTATGCAACCATGGTCGTCCCAGGATGCCCAGGTAACGGGATTTTGAATTGATAACGTAAAAAACTACATCAAGTGTGACTGGTCCGGCCGTGATAGGAAGTGTAATTTTTCCCACGCGTTCTTCCTTGGAACCGTTGAATCCTGAAACGTTGATGTCACTTGGCTCGACCTTGTCTGCTAAACCCATTTGGTCGATCGTGCCCTAGAATAGTAGTTCGATGCTGCTGCCGGTGTTTACCATCATTGTATGTAGAACTATGATCTTCATTTTTAACATGATGACGAGAGCATCGTGATGCGAGAAGTTGACGTGACTTAAGTCACAGTCTTTGAAAGAAATCCTAGACCCTCGGTTGCCGGATTCTGGCAACAAACGAGCTTCTTTATCTACCATTGTCAGATCATGGCATTGTCCAACGCGCTTGCGCTTGGATCTGTTGGAGTGGCTGACTGTCTGAGTCTCGATGAAGTACAAATATTTTTCCTCATTCGCTTCGCCAGTCTGGACAACAGTGATTTCAGTTTTGTAGCTGCCATCTTTGTAACTTTTTACGTCCACAATATATTCGAGCATCCGACCCTGCAAAAATATACTCAAGAGGAGAAATTTCAACATAAAATACTGTTCCGTATCATGATGGTGGATCTTGTGGTGAATGCAGTATGGCTTTCCTGGTATGGGTTGAAGAGTATTGACATTTTTGAAGAGTTCATCCTTTTGTAGTAGCAGATATATGTTTGCAATAGTAGTTGTCAACTGTGGTAAGCGCGGAACTGGTCCCTTTTTTCCTTGGAGTGTTCAATCATCATAGGACTTGAAACGTTTCTTATCACCTTCATAGTCTTTACTACTGTTGTGAGTAACTTCTCCGGTATGATCGTTGGTAGATAGAGCGATGCGCTGAGGTTGTTGTTTTTCAGTCGTCAGTCTTTTGAGGCCGATAAAATTGTTGACCTTTTCCATCATATCCTCTGATATCAGCGGCTTGTTGAGGATCAGATGTTCCTTGACTCGTCCATCTATGAGTAACGCATTGGTGAAAGCGGAGATCGTGATCATTTTGTTGAGGTTATCGAGCTTTCGTGCTAGCCCGAAAATTTTTCTGGTAAATGTCTCCAATATTTCCCCTGGCGCCTGCTTGAGACTAAACAAAGAGTAAAGACTTTCCTCCTTGTCTTTATTATGTGAATATTTCTTGACGAACAGTTCGCGAAGTTGCTTGAAGTGAGGATAGATCCTTCATCGAGTGTGTGAAACCATAGTAGAGGCTCGCCTTTTAAGCTAGTCGGGAATAGACGGCAGAGGATGTGGTTGGATGAGGAATACAGTCCCAAGGAATCTTGAAATTCTTGGACGTGTTCCACAAGATCCCCCCTTCGTATTTTTGAATCGTTGGAGTGTGAAAACTGGTTGGTACTTCTTCGTCTAACAACTCCTGTGCGAGCATACTGTTCTGCAACCTTGCATAGTTACTCCTTCCATTGAGTATTTGAGCATCTAAGAGTTCTTTGATGCATTTGTCCACCTGTTCTGGAGTGAGATGTTGTCGAGACATGACAGCTCGTCTTGTTGTTGGTCCTCTCGCAGGATTGTACTCTCCTGTTGCTTCTTCCATGCGGTCATAGACTGAAACTCGAGGTTTTTCTCTATTTTGCTCCTCTTGTGGCTGTAGATCTATTACCGCTCCAGCGGGTAATGGTAGATTGATGTGACTCCGAGGTAGAACTGGTTCTTGCTGAATTTGAGGAAGCGCGGTATTTCTGCCTTGATGTCCCAGGCGATCATGGACTGATATCCTCGAGGCGGCGGGCAGAGCGTTCTGCTGTCTCGGATTTGCCGTTATTTGAGCTGGAGTGCCCTGATCGTGTCCTCCATGCCGGCGAGCTATTTCTCCAACTCCATTCGTCGCTCGTTTTTTGCCTGCACAGTTGTTCGTAGATCCGTCACTCCTTCAGCAGTGTTAGGCAGGGCGTGGTGCGATTTTTCTTGATTTGCCATCTTTCAAAGATAAATGCGGTGAAAACTGGATTAGAGAACGCTAAGTGTAATATTCGTTCCCACAGACGACGCTAAATGTAATAGCCTATTTTCATATTGTACGAAGATAGCGCTTTACACCTTCTAAATCTAGCATGTTTAGTTATGAATAGGAAACAAACAACACTAGATTTAGCGTGGAAAACCCTTGGATGGGTTAAAAACCACGACTTCTCCTGAGGATTTTAGAAAGAGAGAGAGAAAGGTATATTTAGACTGCTAGCTATTACAAAGAGAGAGAAAGAGAGATGTAGAAAAGATCTCTTAGAGGTTCTCAGAGCAGCCTCTCTAATTTGTAGCTATTTAGTCTTATTTATAGGTCTTATAATATGACCATTGGTTACATTGATGAGGAACGTTACAATATTAGATTTTGATGAGTCTTCATGGTGGTCTTTTGTAACGTCTTGATACTTGCTAATCTGTAACGGATCTATTAACATTCTTTAGCTGTGGCTTCAGACCGTTGGGAAGATACAATCTTTTGTGATGCTCGTGTGCATACAACCTATTAACAAGTGGAGGAGTATCTTCTATAGTGCGAAGTCACATGATGCTTTGATATCTCTGAACTGTTGATGAAGATATGATCTCTAATAGTATTCGCGTGTATTCGAACTGCTGATAAACATCTAAGTATTTTCTGCAGTGCGATGTTATTGGATGTTTTGTCATCCCCGAGCTGTAGATGAGGAAGTCTATATTTCGATCTCCTTGCTTTTAGTCCTTGATTGGTTATCAGTATGTTTACTCGAACTATGTGAGTTTGAATATCGGACTCAGTACAGGGATTATAAATAAGCCCTCACAAGCATGAAAGAGGTTCAGTTCAAGAATCAATTTTCTTTTTATAAGGGCTAAAATAACTTATTTTGGCTTTTTGACCCCATATTGTAGGGTGGATCTCGAAATATATGAAAGATCTCCCTCCAAGCCGTACATATGACTTTCATCGAATACGACTTTCCACATAATTCTATATGCATCTATGAGATCGAGTATGAAATTCTATTTACTCACTTTAAATTGAGTATCCGTTTCCCTCCTTTTCCTACTAGGATTGGAAATCCTGTATTTTACATATCCATACGATTGAGTCCTTGGGTTTCAGAAATAGTGTAAAAAGAAGTACTTCGAATCATTGTTATTTGACTCGGACCTGTTCTAAAAAAGATGAGGTATTTTGAATTATTAGTTGACACAAACAAAGTCAGGGAAAACCCCTTAAATGATTTTAATATTGGACCTTGGACATATAATAGTTACGAATTGAATCTCTTTAGAAAGAAGATCATTTATCTCATGGTAGCCTGCTCCAGTCCCCTTACGAAGCTTTCGTTACTGGGTTAGCCATACACTTTACATGTTTCTAGTGATTCACATGGCATCATCAAATGATACAAGTCTTGGATAAGAATCTATAATGCATTAGAATGCCCTTGTTGATGATCTTTTACTCCGACAACATCTAGGGTTCCTTGAACAATGTGATATCTCATACCGGGTAAATCCTTAGCCCTTCCTCCTTTTACTAAGACTGCAGAATGTTCTTGTGAATTATGGCCAATACCAGGTATATAAGCAGTAATTTCAAATCTAGAGGTTAATCGCACTCTGGTAACTTTACGTAATGCAGAGTTTGGTTTTTTTAGGGTGATAGTGGAAAAGTTGACAAATAAGCCACCCTTACTGTTACTCTACAAAACCATACATGAGATTTTCACCTCATACTGCTCCACGTTTAACTCTTTCGAAGTCATTGGATCCTTTTCCTCATTCAAGAATCTCCTCCCTTCTTCCACTCCATCCCCAAAAGTAACTAGGACCAATTCAGTCACGTTTTCATGTTCCAATTGAACACTTTCCATTTTTGATTATTCTCAAAGGAGAAGATTATTCTTTTTACCAAACATATGCAGATCCAACCATGATATTAATCTTATAATAAGTAACAAGAACAAGAAATCTTCCCCAATCAATCCCTTTGCCCCTCATTCTTCGAGAATCAAAAAGATCCTTTCGAGTTTTAATTTATTCATATGGAATCTGGGTCTCTTTTCTTTTTATTCCCATCCATCATTCCTTAAGTCCCATAGGTTTTATCCTTTGGGATCTGACCCATTTTCTCATCGAGCGAAGGGTACGAAATAAATAAGATGGATTTTTATTATCAAAAGTACTATGTGAAATCTTTGATTTTTTCCCTCTTCCTCTATCCCATAGGTACAGTGTATGGCAATAATATAATCCCAATAGATAGAGGCTTATACCCTTTGATAATGGTAAAAATCCAGTGTTTAATAAGGGTAGAAATCAAGTGTCGTTTACTTTCAAAAGGGATTAGAAATGGGTTTTGGACTTGTGTTTAAGAGATATAATAGGAAATTTGAAAAATCAAAAAAATATGTTTTAATCAAAAATAAATGTCTAGGGGCTTCGAATTTCACCGCCATTTACATACAATATCAACATACTTTCCTACATTAATTTCTCCACTTAATTGAAATAACAAACTCCCACCTTTTTTCGATGTAATCCTTTTTTCGATGTAATCCCATAATTAATTATAACTCAAGTAGAATATATCATATGAACTAAGTATGTGCTAAAAACACATTCCATGAAAGCAATATTAACTATGAAATGTTAATTAGGATTATACTTTAGAAAAATATAATATTAATACAATTTTATTATGTCATTTGAGAATCACAAAACTCTTCTTATATCTCTTAAAGAGATCATAGGTTTATAATGGATATCTCCAATGATATTGTAATGGCCTAATTTTGTAGTAGCTTAAAATAGCTCAAAATAGTCCTTATACCAAATGTACATGTGACAAGAATTAGTATAACTCAATATAGAAATTGGCACAGGTGATTAGCATAGAATCTTTTAAATAGGTAAAAACCACGACCTCGGCTTGAGGATTTAGTAACTGTAACTTTTATTGCTTGAGGCTGATGTTTGATTACAAGTTTTGTGATTTCTTGAGGTAGAAAAACTTGGTCTCTTCTCCTCTAGAACTCATATTTTTTATAGACCTTACTCAAGTTTGTCACTGAGCATAAACACATTCTCCTAAAAGTGGGGGCAAGTGGCAGCTAGACTTATAACTGCTAGTTCGTGGAAGGCAGGTGTCTTTAACTTGTTTTATTTCATCTGTAGTGCTCGAGACACATTTTTCATTAGTTCGTAGTACATGTGTCATTGTTTATAGTATATGTCACGTGTATATTATGTGAGTCCGGTATTGGATCAGTTTGAGTTTTTTACAACTCGAGGGTCAAGTCCCTATAATCACCCCCTCATAACTAAAGGCACAGGTGGCTTGAGTTGAGAAGTTCCCATCGGGTTCATAAATTGGAATATGAAGGATATTTTAAAAGATTAGAATGATGTATTTTGCGGATGTGGATTTATCTGGGAAATGAATTGATTGATGTGTTTGGCAATTGGGTTCCCAAGACCATATCGTTTAATGATGATTGTTAAAAATTCTTCCATGCATTGAATGATATTCTTCTATAAATACTATGCTCTGCTATTTCGCCGTTTGTTATTCAGTAAGTACTTCTATTAATGTGAATTAATTAATGGAGACCACCAGAAGTCAAGCAAGGGAGAACAGGATACTTGCCAAAGTGCAAGAACTCCAGCTTCGTTATTATGGGACCCATCCTCTAGATCTCCCCCTTCCTTATCCAGCCCATCCTTCCTTTGAAGGTTTGACTATTCAAGAGGTAGCGAAGGCGGATGAGGATCATTACCATATGGAATTCCTGCATTCTTGCCAATTAGAGCGGTTGCGAAAGGTGTATCTCTATTTTCTTGCGGAGAAGGCTATTACTGTGGAGGATGAGGGAAATGGCACTCATGCTAGGATTTTGCAGCGTTATCCTGCGTATGAGTGGATTGTGTAAGTGGTAGTAGAAGGTATAGTAGCAGTGAGGATACGGAGGAAGAGATGGTGGTGGTGGTTTCAGAGGAAATATGCTTCTATTATAGCCATCTTTGTTTTCTCATCTTCGTTTTCTTGCATAAGTGTTTCAGGAAGTAGAAACTTCAGGTGCTCAGAATTGAAGTCTCGTGGATACTTGATATTGATTGTAATCTTTAGAACGATCTGTAGGAAATATTTGTGGAAAATTTTGTAAAGTAATATGTACCGTATAATTTCGAGCTAATGAAAGATTTTTCAAAAAATGTGCCATAATTTGAAATTATATGAAGTGAGTATATCAAACTATTTGAAATAGATTTTTAGATCGAAAAAAGATTTCAAACTGTATGTGATCTTGTATGTGGTGGCCTAACTAAACTATTATAATGTTATAAAAAGATACTGCCCGAGCTGAAAGTAATGTAGTTGTCGAGCTATATACAAATGATTATTTTAGAATATATGACAATGTAATGCACACTTCTGAAAAAGTTGAATCTTTAAGTTTTGCAAAACGATCTGAGGGGTTATATGTGAGCTTAAGTGTAATGGTCTAAATGATATGATAAAATTATCTCTGTGAAAGAGGGTGCAATCAAATTTATATTCAACGCAATTTAAGGAGAGGAAACTGATGGATAAGCAAAAAGGTCTGAGTTTTATCTGTGAATCTTAAAGATACGCAAAAAGGTGGGAGTGCATGTAACCGTACTCTGTGGTTATATATATGTCGTAGATTAAGATGTTGAATAATTGAACATGGTGAGGACTCGCTCTCAAAGAGTTCGACGGGTGCCAGATGGGAGCTTAGCGATAAAGGTTGCTAAAATATGTGAAAGGATATTCGGGCAACTCGATTATGATGTTGACATGCCAGAATCTGTACTATAGTTGGAGGGGTTGACTGCAAGGGCGAAGGAGATTGAGATTGAATGCCACTTCAGGTGTGAAGTATTTTGTAAATTGGTCTTTGAACCTGACGCTCAAAAAACTGTTGGAGGGAGATTATGCTGGATGAGATTACAACAGAAGATGAGAGGCTTGTTAGTGATGTATTGATTAGATGTGGTATTGTAGGACACCTAGGTTGTTTTAGGTTTAACGATGCTTGAGATGATCAACTTTGATTTTTTTAAATAATGTCAGTGAAATAAAGGGATAACACTTCTATTATGAATATGCTCCCTGTTTTGTGTAGATTGTGTTGAAAACAAATTTCAATTTCAAAACTGCATAGTATCGGTAATGACAATGTAATTTGTATAAATAAGTTAAGTAGGAGAATATACATCATGAGTGGGAATGCTTTTTGAGATATAAAGTGATTGCGTGTGAGTTGATTTTACGATCATGAAGGTGAGAGGATATGAGAGGGATATGGGTAAGAAAGAGAGATTTGCATTTAATATTAGGGTTTGGGGTAATAATAAAAAAGGTGTATATATCCAAAAAGTATGAGTTGTCTGACAGGAACAGTCAAGAGGATGCCTTGGTTGGAAAATTGAGGATGGCTTGCACAAGTCTCAATAACTGCCAACAGTTAGATAAAAAAGTAATAAATAATCTTTTTCCCTCGTCTTCCAAACATTTGCAGAATGCAGAGAGGCAAAACTCTAGAGATAGAGAATTTTTTTTATTGCAGTGATTTGAGAGAGAAACGTCTAGGCGAGGGTCATCGTTATAGGAGGGACGAGGATTCTCTCTTTAGGGTGAAGAGAAAGCTGTTGTTACGGAGTGCTATTGTGAAGGAAAAGACGTGAAGAATTTCTTATTCATCTTTTGCGATTCAGGGTGAGTTGATTTTTTTAAACAGTGTTCTCTCTTATGAAACGATTTGGTATGTATTGGTGATGAATCCCGTGTTCTTCGTATTTTAAATTTTTAAAAAGTACTATATTTAGAAGGTTCTGTATTTGTTGAAAAAGTTTCTCTGTCAATATTATTTGATATAAAAAGTAAGGAGATAGATGATTTGAAAAATTATTAATATGAATAATGAAAAATAATTTTCTATTTTATTATTATTTTTTATTATTGATAACAATAATTTAAGAAAACAGAAATAAATTGATTAAAATACCTGGACTTGTATGTAGGTAGAAGCGTGTGAAAGAACTTGGGAAAATATTTATGTTATTTCGAGCTTATCGTTTGAAATAAAACCTTCCACCTCTGGTCGATCGGCTGAGGATGAGAATGTAAAACAAGATGTCAAATTTGTAGGGGTCGAGTTAATCAGAAATAGCTTGAAGGATATCCTTGTTGAGTCCGAGGGGGCGAGTTCCTCAGAGGAGGTTGCAATAGAGGAACAACTCGAGTTTCTAGATTTCCCTGGTAAACTCTTTCCTTGTCTTATAGAGTTGAAAGTGTTTAAGGATTTTTGTAAGCATAAAAGGATTATAGGTGGTGTATGGGGGAACGTCATTGAACATGCTAGGAGATTCTTTAGAGGATGTTCGGATGGGAAAGGGGGTGAAAGTACATATTTTGTGCTTTTGGATCTGGAGCGCGAGAATTTTTTTAGGAAAATCCCAGAGGGTGTTTCCCTTAAGTATTTCAATGGGAATAAAAAGGGGGATTTAGATGAGGGTTTTTTGTGTTACCTTGCCCAATTCGATTATGGGCTAGTGGTGCCTTTAGGCAATCTTGCTAAAGGTATCATGAATAGAATCAAAGCTTGCCCTACCCAGCTGAATGGTAATATGTGGGAGGTCATCAATGTATGTAAGAATTTAAATAGAAGGTGGGCCCGTGAGGGGATGGAGAGAAGATTGACTCCAGTAGATGTTTTACGGTATTACGCCATAAATTTTATTTGAATATTGGAGGTGCATACTTTTGTTCTAGCTCGTCCTGACCCCAGTTTTTTGACTTGAATTCAGCTGAAAGGGTTTGGAATGCCAATTTGATTTGGCTAAAAGACCGGTGTCTCCAGCGAACTGATGAGGGCACCCTTCCCCTTAAGTACCAATCTTTTAAGAAATGTAAGTAAATTTCATTACTTTCGAACTGTATTTGTGACTGTACTCAATTTGGTTATGATAGTATTATGTATTTTGTATGCAGATCCTTATTCTAAAGTGACCAGAAAAGAATCTTAGATTAATATTGTAGCTCGAGAGGGAGTCGAGTTTGAAGTTGTATTGGGGGAGTTGGAGATTAGTAGGCACAAGAGGGTTAACAATAGATATATTAAAGTATATAAATCACAGGCCAAGAGAAAGATGACTAGAGAGGGCTCATAGATTGCTGCTGGAGCTGAATTACCAGTAACTATTATAAACGGCCAATGTTATTTCAAGCTGGACCTGTGTCGTTGCTGCCAAAGCCTGCAAGCTCTTTGCTTGGGAAAACAAGGAATAGGCAAGCAAAGAATAGGGGAGTCAAGGTCGATTCTTTGAAGTCTACTACCTTAGAGAGTGGGGAGGTCGAGACACCTTCAAAGAGGAGAAAAGTAGATAGTATCCCTCCTCCTATAGTGAATGAGGTGGTGGAAGACGCTGTGGTTTTGAGCAAAGAGTATGAGTTGCTCGTTGTTGAAAATAAGATGAGGTTTGCTGCGCAAGCGGTGAGTCTTGGGCTTTGTAGAGTAATGGTAACATTATGATTTTTGTGCATTTAAAAGTTTTGAATATGATTAACGTATCGTGTTGTGTAGGTTGCACGTGTGCTCAGAGGCATTTGTCTAGGTTTCGAGGATGGGAAGATGGAGTTGAAAGGGCGGGTTGCTCAGCTGGAGAAGGATTTGGCAAGGAAGCGAACTCACCTTGCAGAAGAAAAAATGTACTCGATCTTGGAGGTGAAGACTTTGAAGAACACCTTCCAAATAACCATGGACCAGCTCGAAGAAGAATCCTAAAAGAATGTGGAGAAGGTAAATCGCTGCTCGTAACAATCTTGGGCTAAAACTTCAAGAAGTCGGTTACTCTAGGGATAATGCCTAACCTATAATGGAAGGATGATTTATGGAGGAGGAGGAGTTTGACCAAGAGGATGAGCCTAAAGCTAGCAGTACTCCTCTCCATGACACTATTAAAGGTTTCGATGAGGTCTCTGCTAGGACGGAGCTCAAGAACTGGGGGGAGGACGAGAAGGTTGAGTAAAATTATAGTGATGTTTTTTGTGTTTTGTTATTGCGGAATGAGACTATTTGTTGTATTGACTATATTAGAAGTATTTGGAGGATCGTTCAATGATGTATTGATGTATAAATATTAATTTATAGGATCATAAAGACTTGCACCTTAGAATTGAGGATTTTGAGAAAGAACTCGCTAAGGAGAAAAATTCAGCGAATGTAACAGCTCTCTCAGCCGCTTGTGCAGAGTTTCAAGTTAGAGACTGAAGGAAATAGCAAAAAATACTAAATTGATATATTGGTAGGTCATTTAGGATTCATCTAAGAGAAGATAGGATTAAGTCAAAAAATGTGACCTTGTCCTGGTCTTATGAGAAAAACATACTCCATAAATAATTAAAAACATACGCAATCGATCTTACTCCCAGGAGTTATAATAAGCAGTGAGAGAGTTAGAAAATGTATACCTTGAAATATTATAAGATCGTTGTGATTGTAGAGTGTATGGTCACCAGGACGAGAAATAATCATAGCTTGAAGGCTAAGTACTAGCTCGTTTTGTTTGATATATGTTTTATATAATCTGACTGTAAGAGATGTGGTAATGTATGTAAACTGTTGTATTTTGAACTATTTGTATATGAAAAATATAAATTGTTCTCAATGTGTTGACCCTGAAAGAAAGCTTTTGTACAGGCCGAGCTAGATGTCTCAAGATCTCGTGAGGAAGATGTGCTGAAATGTAATTACGAGTTTAAAATAGAATTCGATAGGATCGAGCGGGTATGGAAGGAGAGCGCAGATCAGTATGCAAAAGTGGAGCTTAGGTTAATTATGTCAGTAAAGATTGTTATCGAGCTGAGCCAGGTTGACTGAGTCAATTTGGAACTTACTACTTCAGGCTCTTCTATTGTACGAATTGGCTAGCATATGGTGATATCGACCCAATTGATTGTATTAATGTAGTACGGTATGCCCAAAAGATATGAGACAACTCCCTTATCCAATTTCCTTTCTTTTATGATTTGAGTATCTTTTTTATTCCATCCACTATCGTATTATTTGTGATTTCGGCCTGTCTATTGCCTTGGGGGTAGTATAGATTGGACAGGGAATGAATGATGTTGTGTTTGTTGAGAAAAGTAACTACCTCCTCTCCAACGAACTGGGGACCATTACCGATCTGAATCAGGTAGAGGTAACTAAATCTTGTGATGATATGTTCTCAGATAAACAAAATGACTTATTCTTCACGAGTTCGGTAAAGGGGAACTACTTCCACCCATTTCATAAAGTAATCTATTACAACGAGTAAAAACCATTTGTTACCTGGTGTGTTTGGGATTTTTCCTACTAGATCGAGTGCCTATCTCTTGAAAGGCCAAAATACTTTACTGACATGGAGCTCGAGTAGAGACGTTCATATCTGATGACCATGTCTTTGACATGCGTTGCACTTGTAGGAATATTCTTTGGCCTATTTCTCATGCCAGGCTAGAATACTCAGCTCTATTTGCGAGGGAGCGACCTGTGGCATGGGAGCTACAAGTCCCTTCATGTAATTCCTTGAGCATTCCATCTACTTGTTACTTTGAGAGGCACTTGAGATAAGGCCTTGTCACTGATCTTTGATATAAAAGGCCTTTCTGAACGGTGTAACACTTGGAGTTTTCAATAGTCGAAAGTAGTTGTAGTGAATCTGCTCATCCAATCAGCAATGAGGCCTGCATAGTCGACCATCCTACCATTCTTCATGTATTGCTCAGAGTAATGATGGACTATTAGTAAATAATTTGTAAAACGGATAGCTCGGGAACTCCGATTTCTAGTGCCAAATTAAGCCCATGTATCAAGGCTTCGTACTTGTGACATTGTTGGAAGCTTCAAAATTGAGGCGTATAGATTTCTTAATTCTGTTATTGGAAGGAGTAATCAGTATAATTATGATCCCTGATCCTATGGGTCTTGCTGACCGATCTGTAAGAAGTCTTCATCCCTTTCGTGTAGCCCATTCAGCTCGTTCATCAAAGAGTATGGTAGGTGGATCTTCTGCGAAGATTTTGTTTAGGACCACAAAGTCCACGGGATAGAAAAAATCGTCAACCTGGACATTTACATCCATCATAACTCCCCTAGTAATTTCAATGGACCGATCAACTAATTACAAGGTTCTATGTGTCGGTTTTAATCCTTCAAGATCTAGCTGCTCATGTACTGAATAAGGGATCAAGTTGACACTGACGCCTAAATCAAGTAAGGCTTTCCCGATATGATTTGTCCTTATGTGGCAAGAAATTGTCGACATTCCAAGATCTTTGTATTTCATGGGTGTTTTGTTCAAGATTATAGAACTAACTTGAGCATCCAATTAAATAACATTTTTGTTTTCATGGACATTAAAAGCTTTCTTAGAAACATTCATGCATGTCTTGAATGTGCAGAGGTCCTTGAGATGTTTTGCATATGAAAGAATTTGTCGTAACGCATCGAGGAAATGAATAGTGATCTTAAGATTCTTGAACATCTCCTTGACCTCTTCATCGCGAATGTTCTTTCTATTGACTAAAAACTATTGGGGAAAAGGTACTCTAGGAATTCGAGGCCGATTATTTTCGATAATCTTTCATTTGGCGAGACCTGTTCGGTCTCTTCCCCAATAAAAAGGGTTTCTTCACTCATGGGTTCTCCCCATTCTACAACTTTCTCAGTACTAGGATTAGGACTTTCACATGGTTCATCCTCAGGTATCCTAACTTTGTTATCTACAGTCTTCCACTTCTAAGTGTGATCACCGCATTTGCATGATCGCGGTGTGAACTTTCGGTTTGATCCTTAGGATTAGGTTAGGTTTGACTTGGAAATGTACTTTTGTCTCTAGTACTTAGCCCAGAGGCCAGCTAAGCAATTGATGCTTCTATTCGAGTCATAGATTGCTGATTAATTTGCATGAATTATTGCATCAACTGGTTGTTGGATTGTAATAGGGCTTGGATACCCTCATCTGAAGATGGTTTCCTATTCTGAGGAGGAACGTAAGAAGTATTTTGTTGAAAAGGTTGGTGATTGGGATGAAAGGATGCACCACCTTGATTTGATTTGAATCACTCCCTTGGGAATACGGTCTACCATAATTGTTATTTGAATTATTCCTCCCTAAGAATTCCCTTGA
This sequence comes from Kingdonia uniflora, assembly GCA_014058105.1. Lineage (NCBI taxonomy): Eukaryota > Viridiplantae > Streptophyta > Magnoliopsida > Ranunculales > Circaeasteraceae > Kingdonia > Kingdonia uniflora. The sequence continues at coordinate 4,340 of JACGCM010001222.1, read as the reverse complement.
TGATGTGACTCGTTATAAGGCAAAGATGAATGTTTTTGATGAAATATATTGACTTGATCCTTCCCGATTTCCCTAATTTCATGAATCAAAGGGAAATCCTGAGTATAGTGTCTACATCATCATACCCAGCACAAGCTTACATATCAGTATGAAAAATGGGTGCTTTAGCAGACATTTTGTTTTGCCCTATTTCTAAGGACTCTATCTTACGCAGGATGGTCGTCAACGTAGCTTTTGAATTGGAGTTAGATTCAACTCCATAGGCATTACCCCCATTTTCTTGCATATCAGTTTCTTTCATGGTTCTCCAGGTTTACAATATTTCATCCATCTCTTCTGAAAGTCCAAACCCTCTACATCATCCTTATCAGTGAATTTCCCTAAGCAAAAGGATTTTATAGTTCTCTCAATTTTGGCATCTAATCCATCATAAAGATTTCTAGTTAGGACCCATGAGTCGATACCATGATGAGGGCATTGTAGGATCAATCCCTTATATCTCTCAAGATAATCCTTTAAGCTTTCTCCATGAAGTTGGGTAATCCTAAGAATGGCCCTACGGAGGATCTCAATTTTCTCAAGAGAGAAAAACTTCTTGTAAAAGGCTTCAGTAAGCATCTTAAAACTCGTGATTGATTTTGGCTGTAGAGCTTAAAGTCAGCTCTTAGCTTTCCCTAGTAAAGAAAGGGGAAACAACACGAGTTTTATGGCCTCCATTTCATAATCATTCCTGTACTTTTTGAAGAACATTAAGTCATCAAATCCCTAACATGAGCATATGGGTTTTTATCTTCTCTTAAGAATTTTAACAATGAATTGATGAGCGCATTCCTAAGTTCAAATTGTACAATAGTAGGAGGTAAAATAATGCACGAGGCACGATTTGTTATTTTTGGGAACATATGATCCTTAAGAAGGATTCGCACGGGTCCCTGACCATTGTCATTAGAATCTCCCCTCCCAAACGATTGGGGTAAAACACTAAACGGAGTTTGTGAGGAAATTAGACTAAGATTGAGTCTCAATAGAGAGATGGGGAAATCAAAGGTTTCTAACTCACCCTCTACATGGAAGAGTTCCCTATGAGTAAGATTTGTACAGTCTCTTGTATCAATGGAGATTGAAATCTCTTGTTAGGCTAACTTGCCATCCTCGAAGTGGATCAGAATATCTATTAAATCAGATTCTCAAAGCCTCTCAAGATGGCACTTAGGTACTCAAAACCATTCTTGCATACACTAATAGATGTGCACACTATGATGATCACACAAGAATGAGGTACACAAAAATAAATACAACAACTTTTTCATATGGGTCTTAATTAAGGTTAAGTTGTGAACCTGGTCTCAAGGTTTGGCTGCTTCTATTTTTTATAGTGGATCGGTTCACACGTTAAGTTGTGTATACTCACTTTAGCAATAACTCACGTACAGTTCTAGTCACCGAGAAACACCTGTGCTGGAAGGTGAGGCGAACTGCTTAAAATTACCTTTTCACACAAGTTATGCCCGGGAACATACTTTCTCTAGACAAATGTAGCCACTGTTAGGGGTCTTAATGAGCGTGTTTCTAATTCTCCCAGTCCGAGCTCTATAAGTCTTTTTGTCTATCTATGTATTTCATGGCTTAATCTTAGTTTCTTTTAAATTCAATGTCATGTTCCGTAAATGTTTAAACCGGGTCGCAACATCCCAGGATACTAGTATGCGGTACAACACACAGGTGATGAAATCCCATTCTTTGTTTGCCCTTTTACTAATGTTGAACTTTAAATTGTGCAATCATCAATCACATGAACAAACATTTACCGCTTCAAAAGAGGGTGCGGTGGGAGAGTATACCTGCGGGGCAGCCTTTTTAGGGGCTCATGTTTACCCTGGTGAAATCGTTGAGATGGCACACCCGTGCTCTCTGGCTCATGTAGGCATTGTAGAAAGGTCCTTCTTGGATGTGTATTCCAATATAACCCTTGCACGAAAAATTACACTTGTATCCTCACTTTAATTACAAACTTAACACTCAAGAGTACAAGTTGTTCCTCACTACAAGTTACTCAAAGAGGAGAGAGAAAAGAATATCCTATCTAGTTTATTTTTTAAATTGAATTACAAGATAAATAATGAAACTTGTGTACCAGCACAACTCAGCAACCGTTGACAAATTTGCTTCTAGTATTATACCACTTGTCAATTCCTTAATAATGATCATTTTGTTTGTAATGGCCACAAACTTAAATTCTTGTTTGTAACAGTCCCTCTTTAATTGCTTATTTGTAAATGCCTCCTTGTGTGAATGATATTTGATGGAATGTAACTACCACCACCATAATCAAGTTTTATTTGTAACTGCCCTTAAATGCACTTGTCTTTTCCCCACCCAAAGTTTGAAATTTGAAGTGTTGTATGTCAAGAATTAATGCCCCAACTTGGTGTTGTGGTGTAGGATGATGTAATCAGTTACACAGTAATCAAAAGAGCATGACCAAATCAGAAATCAAGTGTCTCCACTTCGAATGGGATTAGAAATGGGTTTTGGGCTTGTGTTTAAGAGTTATAATATAAATTCAAAAAATCAAAGAATTATGTTTTAATCAAAAATAAAGGTCTAGGGATTCGGATTTCGCTGCCATTTACATATAATATCAACATAGTTTTGCACATTAATTTCTTCACTTAATTGAAATAACAAACTTCCACCTTTTGTCGATATAATCCCATAATTAATTATAACTCTAGTAGAATATCATATGAACTAAGTATGTACTAAAACACATTCCTTCAAAGTATTTTAATTATAAAATGTAAATTAGGATCATACTTTAGAAAAATACAATATTAATACAATTTTACTATGTCATTTGAGAATCACAAAACTCTTCTTCATATATCTCTACTTAAAGAGATCATAGGATGATAATGGATATCTCCAACGATATAGTTTTGGGATTTGTGATAATATGCTTATATCGGGTTGGAGAAAATATACTCTACTACATGATTTATACACTTATGGCGGATCCCTCCTCACCCCTAGTGAGGACTTAACCGACCATTATAACAACTATAAAATCTAAATAATATGAGAATAAAATAAACATAAACTAAGAACAAAAAAAGGAATTTTATTGAGTTATAAAATGAAATACTCTAAATGCTTACAAGACTTGCACCAACTTACTCCACAAGGCTCTCTTACACTCTACAAGAATGATTCTCTCAAAATTGGATGATTTTTATGAGCTCACCACCTCTTCTTTTATAGATGAATGAGAGTTTCTTACATTAAATATGAGATTGTAACTTATGCCATGAATGTACATAGAAATGTAACCTCTAAGAGTTATCTTTTAAAATGTAACCTCCCCATGTGGGACCCATGTGCTTGATACTCTACATCTTTCTCCAACATTTCATCTTTTGAGTTATACATCCCGGTATTTGCACATATTTGGTAAATAAGCTTCATGTGACCTGAATGCAAAAATTTGTTTTATAGGTCAGTTTAATAATAAAATTAAGGATAATAAACATTAAGTCATAGGGAAAATGGTCATTTTACATGCCCATCACCCTTTTAAAGTAGTATTCTATAGAATCACCGTAGAGGAATGGGGAACCTATAAGGAAAATATCATTTTCCTTACTACTACTAGTTTTTCAATATTTGTCAACATACTTAATTAAAACACTTTGTAATGCTTTCCTTATAGATACATGTTAGGATAAAAAAAGTATACCCACATTTCCTATACAAAATACATTCTTTTGTTGTAGAACCAATTTATATATGTCAAAATGTCATAACTTATGAATATAATGGCATCACATGAATTGTTAAATTAGTATGAAAATGAAGCTTTACACTGCGCATCGATATCACATACAGTAATTAGTAATAACAATAGAGTATGACCTCCAATTATATTTATATTTAAGTTTTTTTCGAGAAGTTAAAATGTTGTACCTCATAAAGTCATAAAGATGACGACGACATTCTCAAGTATGATAGCTTTGTTGATTGAAGTTAGGTTGCTATTGTAACAATTTAACACATTACGAAATTCTATTCACGTTCTCGTCTTCGTATTGTGATCAAAATTGCCTCTATATTATTAATTGGATACTTGCTGTGTTACAAAATCATGAGATTTGCGTGCATTTCAAAGAAGTCTGACATAAAATAAACCATCAAATATCCGTCCTAAAGAATGACACAGAGATAGAGAGATTTATATCACTTATAAAGTAAAAAGTTAATTCTTTCCCCGTGTCCGTGCAAAAGAGATAAGAAGTGGAAAGGGGTCTGCTTCATAACAACTGAAAGGGACCTAACAAAGAGGT
>JACGCM010001037.1:0-38743 GCA_014058105.1 Kingdonia uniflora | reverse complement strand
ATACAGTATAACAAGGGGTCCATCTTCGAGCACCAGAGCTTCTCCACCATGAACACACTTGCTATAACACAGAAGATGCGTACAGACAGTAAACATACTTCCAGATCCGATCGATAAAACAATTCCAATTTGAAACCACCACTACCTCTCTTTTCTACGTAACCTCGCACCACTGAAAGGCAGAGAAGAAAGAAGAATCGTCACAACTCCTGCAAAACTACTCACTGGTAGGATATGCGGGCAGTATTCTGGGCCATGAACTGGCGTCCTCCTCCGCTTATTAACGCGCATTCTCAACAAGAAGACGAAGTACATACCCAGCGCTACTCGCCTCACCAACATCACCTGATAGAACGCACATCTGATATAGCCATCCATCCCTTACGCTTTCATCGTCATCCATGATAGTGGACGACAGGTTAGGGAATGTGTCCTTCCTCCAAAAATGTTGGTTCCCACCTACGCCCTCTTATATTTCTCCTTCACATACCCCCTTCACTCGTTTACTTTGCGGGCGCTTCTCACACGATGCCATACACGCGAGACCGTCCAGAAGAAAGTTTCCAACCTACAGAGTAAGTTTTTACAAGTGACTAACTGAGCCATTAACCGCTCTTATAGTGAATATTGGTGTGAGAAGCACATTATCGGTAGAATAGGTTGTTGTGCAGCTTATACGCATTAAGAAGTTTCAAGACATTCATTCATTCCAAACAATTATTTGGGAACAACAGCAAGCGAAGCTGAGATCATTGTGTTGCTGTCGGAAATGACGTAGCATTATATGGACTAAATCACTATGGTCTCCAATACAAATGTTACAATTGTCAAAACTTTCCCAATTCCAACACACATACATTCAACGAACGTTCCAACTAAAGTCACATGTGCCTTCAGTGCGATGGGTCAATGTAGGGACCTGTCCCACGAACTTGCCAAACTTGAACTACAGTAATAACAGACTCCGTATTATACACGTGACATACACACTCAGCAATAACACCTGGACCAAGAAACTGATAAAACAAAACGTTGGAGTGGAGCACTACAGCAAATAATAGAACAAGTTGTTAAAAGATACCAATCTCCCACGAACTAGCAATTTACAAACCCAACTACATGCTCACTGACCCTATTTTCAGGAAGAACGTGCTATGTAAGAGGTTAACGAACTGGAGGTAAGGTCTATAACATGATAAGTTTCAAAGAAGAAGAAAAGATGAGAACAATTAGATAGACACGTCAAGACCAAGAGTTTCAGCTAAGAGAGCACAAAACTGTAATCAAAACATTAGTCTCTCAAGCAAAAAGTTACATTACTAAATCCAAACAAGCAGAGCGTCATGGGTTTACTTATGCAAGGGTTCCACGCTAATTCACTGGTATTATAGATTGAGTTTATACAATTCTGGGACACAATTTATATTTGGTGATAAGAGATAATTTAGAGTTATTTGAGCTTATACGAAATATGCTATTACAAGAACAAGGGTAACAGTCCTAAATAATTGCACGGGCCAACATAGAAATTTGATAGGACTTCTGTCACTTTCTCGAAACACATGCCATGCAATGGGTCGCATGATAAATAGCGCGACCAATCCTTCTTTGTATCTTACGAACTTAAGACACGGAATCGTGTTTATTGTTTGTGGAACAGTAAGTGCTAAACATACGAGATGTAGCCAAAAAGAAACGGATAAACAGTGCAAGTAGTTTTGACACATTTGCCATATGGCAGGTGATCTCAGGATACAATACATGAGAAGCCTTTTCAAAGATTTTTGCCCCACTAAGGTCTGGACTAGGAACGCATACTGTTTCTTGAGAGAAATAAAGTTTGTATGGACGTAATTCAATATTGAATTTACAGCGAAAAACACTATATATAATCGACACCAGTTTGTAGCATTTGCAATCCTAGAACCCATTTGACCACAACTGTAATCTTCAGTTCAGTCTATGTTCAAGTCAACTTTCAATAAGGGAGTGTCTATTTCTTGATGAGCTTGTAGCAGGGGGAGCGGGTTGTGCCATAGGTATTGATGTGAGGTACAGAGAAGTATAAGAACGGCATGCCTTCAGGTATTCCAAAAAACAATTCCCAAAGCACATATGACATAACTTCGTTCTAAGAGGGACAAGAAACCTGTGAATATCGGCAGGGTGAACTGTGGCAGTCAACTCACGACTGCAAACTGTAATGTTAGTCAATCGACACAAATTGTTAATATGCTGAACAATACAACGAAACATATTCTGGGCGTTTGTTAACCTGCTAAGATATGAGACTCTAAGATTGAACGCCCGTTCTCCTTCGGACACCTCATTGTTTTGCCTGGATAATTCATAATTTGGCCAGAATTAGGAATGTACTTGAAGGGCCTAGCATCCATAGAGGTACAGTATAGGACCTGTAACAGTTTAGGGGAGAAGGCAGCGTCAAGTCTTCCTAAATACTCTCCTAGCCACCTCTTACATCTGCCTTTATGTCCGTATGGAGTTGAAACCGCGAAGGAAACCTGAAGTTGATCAAATTGACTGAAATCGGTAAGAAACATCTGTACAAAATGTTACTACACCGGAACAAGAAACAATAGGAGTCAGTTTCGTACTCGAAAATCACATGATTCCTAGCTAAAGGTAATTAAAGGAGGGGGGGGGGGGGGGGAGCAAAGGATTCTCAAGACAGTAGACAACTTCAGAAGTGATTCAAATAATCTATACCGGAATCAGCCAGTTTTTTCTAAGTTTTGCTAAAAATGAAGGTAACCCCTTGGGTAATGAGGTCAGATAAAGGTGTCTGTTATGGCATTCAATCACCGTGCACTAGCCAGGAGGATAACTCTTGCTAGATAATCAGGAACTATCACGCATTATTAGTCTGTACTGATAAAAAATCGCTTCATAGTTAGCACTTTTGATCAAACAGGAAGGACATGGTCCATGTTTTTGATCCGCGTGGCTAGTCATCAATCTTAAATGGAGAACCGTTTCGTAATGTACTGGGTAAGCCGTTATAGCGGAAAAGGTATGGTGTCTACTACCACCAAGCCCCATCGGGCTCAATATTGTAACCTGTAGATCGATCTGCAGGATTTTTTTTAAATTTTGGGTTACGTAAAGTATTCTGTAAGAATTTTCGAGCTAATGAAAAACAATTTTATTTTTTTGTAGAAATTTTTGTTGATATATCAAGCTATAAATTAGTATGGTAAATTGAAATTACGATATATCGTCTGTGTATGATGGATAATGCGAGATAATATGTTGAATGTACAAGACAGTTAATTGATCGCACTAAAAGAAATCTATTTGATCGAGTTGTATTATATCCACCTTACAGTATGTGAGTTTGAGATAGTTCAAAAAACATAAGGTCGAATATCTCATATATTTGGAGCTCGCTCTGAGAAGATGGAATCAAATAAATTGTAACTTGATTTTGGGTGTGGAATTTAGGGATAAGGGTTATTTCATACATATCATCCTATATGCTAAATGGGAGAGGGGGGGGGGGGATGGTATGTTATCGTAATCTGTATTATAATAAAGAAAGATGGAAATGCTAGTTGGAAATGAAGAAATATGGTGAGGACTCATTCTCAGAGAGCTCGACATTGCGTCTGAAGGGCCTTTAATGATAAAGGTGCTGAAGTTCGTGAAGGATATTCGGGCGGCTAGATTATGATGCCACTTTACCTGAATCTGTGATACAGTTGATGGTTTGACTTCAAGGGCGAGGGAGAATGTGGTTTGTCGTTACTTTTGGTGTGGGTATTCTGTGAATTAATCGTTGATCCTGAAGCTCAAAAAAATGCGGTGAAGGAAATTGCTCTGGATGAATAGTTGAGGAAGATGAGAGGATTGTGGGAATGTACTTGTAGTAGCCTACTCGCAGCCTTCCAGTAACAGTTAAATACTCGAAGGCTACATCGAAGCCTACCTAGAGACTCGAAGTCAGCAAGACTAACAACAAGTCCCACGAAGCCTTCCGAGATTAATTGAACACTCGAGCATTAGAAAGCGTCATCAAAGTTAGTCGAAGCCAAAACCAAAGACGAGGTAACATTAATTTTAGAATGACTTTGACCATAGTTAATACATGGTCGAAGGCAGATACCACCTGATAGCCAGCTCACCAGACAGATCAGTGGAAATAAGCCGCCAGACAGCTACATTGTCAGAATTGAATTATCGTACAGGACAGCTGCCCCAAGGGGTAAACATGTAATCTGACCTCACATGGTGACTCACCCCTTTTTTATCCCTATTAATAGAAGAGGGGGACACTATGGAGGGGTTGGAAAACTCAACCTAAAATACTCTTCAAGATTACCTTCGACTACCTTGTAACCTTCTCTTAACTCGATATATATACCATATTCCATTCAAAGCCTCGCTAAAGGTCATGGACAACCCTATTCATGAACTCCACGCAAGTATGATAGCACATTAAACTAGTTGTTTATAGTCTTATCTATTTGCCGAAACCCATAGCCGAGGATAACCTTAAAGGTGTAAGAGCTAAGTTTCTCCTCACATTTGGTGCCGTCTGTGCTATACCTACCTTTTCTAATCCTCTTTTCCTTTCCTCTTATAACCATACTCAATGGCCCCCACCTCCGTTCCACCTCTACCATCGTTGGCCATTCCGCTGATGCATAACCACCCAATACGCCCTTATTAGCCAACAATTCGCTCAAGTAGAGGAGTGCCATACTGGCCAGTTGCGCATTGAGCGCGAAGACCGTAGGCAAGAACTCGAGCTAAACGACAACGCCATTTAGACGATAACGATAGTCAACATCGTGCCTAGACGAACTGCGCCATACAGTTTGAGAACTTCAACAGGCTCAAACCCAAGACTCTTATATGCGATCTGGGTACCCGCTCCTATGCGATCTCGGCAACGTCGTTTAGACGATAACGATCGCCAACATCATGCCCCAGACGAACTGCGCCATACAGTTCGAGAACTTCACAGGTTTAAACCCAAGATGCTCCTATGTGATCTCGGGTACCCACTCCATCTCGCGTCTTAGCCCGCACTAGACTGAGACCCCACCCCCATATCGAGGTCCCTCCGATCTACCTTGGTGCCAAGGGTGCCCCCACCAGCTCGATCCATCTTGGCGTCTGGATTCATCCGATTCTACCCTTCAAACTTATCGACACCCCACACGACGCCCTGCTCGGGAGCCTCGGAGAACGCAGCGCCGAACACACCCCTAACCCGCGGCCTTACCACCCTTGATCCCAGTATTTTCTCCTTGACCCTTTACCTCACACAGTAAGAACTTGACCAAAAAATTTATGCCGCCAATCGCATCAGCGTGAGCCCTACCCGAACTCATGAAGTCGGTTAAATAACCCATTTGCCTGAAGCTCTTCGTTGTCGAGGTACCACCATATTTTCATACCCCAAAAACTTGCAAATACCACAATACCGACCCACAATCTCATGTCCTCGAGTTCCAAAATACTTTAAGCCTGTACTCCACAGCCGACCACATCTTGTGTCGTATGTTTTCCCACCAGTCTCACTGACAACCATCTCAATGGTACCACAGCCTCCCTAATGGCTCCATTCGAAGTTTCGAACAACTGTCAAATCTTTTCATCTCCCGTTCACCTTCAATTAGATCGGGAGGTCTGGGTAGATGCCCTTTTCAACTTTCACAAATCACCCACTGAAACTTGGAAAACTTCACAAAGTGTTCCTCGATGAATCACATAAGGTCGAAAACCTTGACTGCGCGAACGTTGTCCTCACCTACTTCAACACCTTGTCAGACCTTAGCCGCGTTAAGGAGTACATCGTGCTTCAAAATCCACAAACCTTCAGGAGATGTTATCTAAGGTTAGCAGGTACATTGGCTTTAGCGTCTCCGCGAATCTAATCGCCAGGGACACGCCTCAACCATCAACCCCAGCAAACCTTAACCATCGAATATACCCATGGTAGGTCCCGTTTCTTAAGAAACTGACAACTGCAAATTCCCACTTCGATGATTAATCTTCCGAACCCCACAAAAACATCCCATGCCCGTTCTTCCCAAACTCACAACTCTCATCAGTATCTTTCTCACACTCATCTAGGCCAATTCTATATGGCGCACCTCTTTCCCTATCGAGGTCCGAAAGGGTGAGCCCTACTGCTAAAACTTCAAATGAAACTGCCACCCTACAACAAGTGTTATGCTCTATAGCGATCGCTGAAAATGATTCTTAAAGCTGGTCGTACCTCCCCGACTATCTCGACGGTCGTACCTCAAGCCCAACCCACTCCAAAACTGACCCAGCTTAGGTATACATTTTCCCACTTCACCTTATTGAAGTTAATAACATCGACAGTGGTCATACCCAAAGAAAGCGCAAACGAGTCGCTTACTTATCAGCAAAAGTTACCCATCCTCTTACCCGAATCTAGCTAACGCCCTCGACAGAAGTTATATCCTTCATCAATTGTGATACCTCTTACATCCATTTCCCGTATTTCGATCATTTGGTCATCATGATCAAGGTCGAGCATCTCATCTTACACATGATGCTCATCGATACTGGTAGCGTTGCTGACGTGTTCTTCCTCCAGACCGCCTGTGCAAAGAAAAACTGACCTCATCACACCAGCCAGCGTAGAACTCAAAGGCTTTAACGCCACTATCGAGGTCGCCATTAGTCGCCTTAACCTCCCTATCACCACCGGTCCAGTTACCCTCCAAACTAGTTTCCTCGTCATTGACAAAAAATCATAATATCTAGGAATTCTAGGGCAGGATTGGCTCGGTGCCATGAAAGCCATACCTTCTACCTACCACCAGACACTACGTTTCACTACCCCATGTGGAACGTAGAATAGGAAAAGCTTCTAATGCTTAGCCCACTCATGCGAGCACCCCAAAATTGACCTTACCAGAAAATTGGTAAAGCCATAACAATCACTGCATCTCTCTCTCTCAACCACCTCGACCCCTTCTACCGCACCTGTTAAACCTTCTATTTACGTAAAACTCAATGGCCCAGGTCGAGGTACATTTATTGGCAGTTTTTTGGATGCTGCTAAAAGCTACGAACTCACCATGTTCCTTTGAGAAATAAGATGTCTTTGCTTGGACGTTCCATGAGATGCCTGGTGTCAACCCCACCTTGGCCTTCCATTGACTTGACCTCATCCCTAAATCCACAGCTGTAAAATAGAAGAAACGTACTTTGACACTGAGGATTCGCGAAGCAGTTAACCTCGAAGTCGAAAAAATCTTAGCCACTGGGTTTATCAGGGAAGTTAAGTACGCTAATTAGATCTCGAATATTGCCATTGTCCCCAAGAAGAATGGAAAAATCTGAATCTGCGTCAACTTCACGGATCTTAACAAACACACACCGAAGGACAATTTTCTCTCCCGATCGTTTCAGTACTCCTGGATGCGACAGCCGGTCATGAACGTCTATCCATGATGGGCGCGGTTTTGGGTTACATCCAGTACCCCTCCTCCCTAAAGATCATCTTAAAACTTTGTTTATCACAGAACAAGGACTTTAATGTTTTAATGTGATGCCCTTCGGCCTTAAAAACACGGGTGGCTACTTATCAACGCCTTGTTACCACCATGTTCAAACCTTTGCTTGGCAAGTCGGTCGAAGTTTATATCGACGACATGTTATGCAAGAGTCTCCAGAAACATACCCACATACGAGACCTGACTGAAGTCTTTTCGATACTTTGATAATACAATATGAAATTAAACTCCGACAAGTACTAATTCAGAGTGTCCTCCAGAAAGTTCTTAGGCCACCTCATTAGCAAATGAGGCATCGAGATCGACCCTACCCAAATCCGAGCCCTCATCGATATGCCCTCTTCCCGAACCAGGAATGACGTCCAAAAGGTCGCCTGCAAAATAGCCGCCCTGAACAGCTTTATCTCCAAATCCTTTGACTGTTACGCTTGGCTATTTTCCCTCTTACACGACCAAGTGTTCATAAAGCCAAAATAGAAAACCCGAAGTTAACTGTACAACAAATACGGGTATTTATGTTACTAAAAAAGTAACGTAAAAGAGAAATAACGTCACTTTTGCAAGCGACGTTGACCAAGGCGATTTAGTTAGTACTATGCATTTACGCCACTTTTTTAATGACTTTTTTATATTGAAGAAGTGATGTTAACAATGTCTTTATAGTAATATAAGAGAAGAATTAACGTCAAGTTAAAAGTGACATAATTGAAGAATTAACGTCATGCGAAAAGTGACTTTGATACACAAAATAGATGAGTCTACATCACTGTAAAAGCGATGTTGTTGGTTTGAAAATTAAAAAATATATACAATTTTGCCGTACAGCTCCTACATCACATGCTATATACATGAGGCACTTCATCTGTAAAGTAGTACATCATATGCTATATACATGAGGCACTTCAACTGCAAAGTAGCCACCTACTTGCACCTATAGAAGATCTGTACCTACACTTAAGTAATAGAGTACCTACAAAATGATCAATTTCTACAAGTACTTTTCAAAAAAGAGACAAATATTAATGTTGGAATGTCATACATGTTGAATTCAAGTGCAATAACAGTGATACTTAGAACAAATCTTTATGTATTAAAAATGATATTAAAACCAAGGATCCTAGAAACACTGGGTGACACTAGCATAAAGCCATAAATCACCTAGAGAGAAGAAAAAAAGAAATTAAATGAAGATTCGCATACATGTCTCCGCTACAAACTGTCGAAGAAACAAAATATGGCTCGCTAATATTTTGCCAACAAGCAGAAACAGTCCTCAAAACCATCAGGCCCAAAGCTAAGGTGTTCTATGCGTTCCATAAAACTGCAACTTTGATATCTTTAAATTTAGGATAGCAGTTAATAAAGCATTTCACACTGCAGTAATACAAGAGGGATCATTCAATCAATAACGTCATTCTCTTTGAAGCACTCTGACCACATATAACTTAGTATAGCACAGTCTACAAATTGGGGAGAAATCTGGCTAACATCAGTATTTCTCAAGGCCATAGATATTCCATTTGTTGTAAAATTGTAGGGTAATATGTTCAAAATCCTCATATAGGTCTTCTCTGAAATGCTTCTCCAACCCATAACTGGTAACAAACAAAAAGCAATGAATTATTTTTATTTGACGAAATTTTGATATTTGGGAATATAGTAGAATAATTAGAATCTAATGATACTACACCAAATCATGCAATGATACATACATTTAGTACCAAAATAGACATTTTGTGCCATAATGTAATCAACAGCTGCATCTTCCAACGCTAATTTTTGAAACTCGCCGTACATATAAAGAATGAACATGTTTCATAGGAAAAATGATTAGAATCGGTACAGTGTGTTCATTTCCTGCATATAAACAATAGACATATTTTACTCCTATGAAGTATGGCCTACTTGCCTAAAATATAAAACAGTTTAGAGAAAATGCCAAAGGTATATCGATATATAAATTGAAGATAGAAACCAACCTCGCTGCATCCAATTCCTAATTTCTTTTGGTCATTGAGGCAACGCTTGTGGAACTTTTGGTACCTAAATAAAATGAGAATTTTCCTTTCATCGTATAAACACTCAAGCCTCGATAAATGTACTATTTCTCTCTTATACAATAATAAATAGAAAGCTAAGGATATTAAAGCAAGATGATTAGTCACTTACTTCTGTTGAAGCCATTTTCTTCCAAAAGTTGATGACTTGGATGTTGAAATGGGGGGAAAGGCTTTGGTAATGAACCCACTGGTGGACTACTACCAGAAGGGATCCTATGGGGAGAAGCACTCAGCATTGATGATGCAATGCTGTGACATTTAAAGGAGATGCAAATTGAGAACTTGCAAAAAAAAAGAATCCATCAAATAGTTCAACAGAAGTTGTTGGACCATAAAAATATTGAAAATATCTGCTGATATTATGAGATATATCATGATATATCCGAATATTCGATATGAGAATATCATTATCACTTCAAAAGTATATTGTGATATTTTACCATAACCCTTTTTCCATGCACTTAAGCCAATATATTACACCAATAGCCCAATTTATGATTATAGGTCTATTGGAATTTTTTGAAGCATTAGCTGAATTTACCCATGACTTTCTGGTGGTGTTGAACCAAAGAAAAAGCCAACAGAATTGCTTGGTGAACTTTCTGATCAACTCCATGACGATTACGACCATAGCCATGGTTCCTTAAATTGCTAGGGAATAACCGCTGCTTATGAGATGACTGTTGCTTATTATTTATGCCTTTACTTTGCCTCCTCTGGGAATTCACATGCCCAGGCTCCTCTGAACTCGAACTGGACTTTAGATTTGGAAAACCATGTGCGAGGGTGGGAGATCTGGAATCTCCATCTCTTGACCCTAACGCAGTACTTGATCTCTTATTATTAGACTGCCTAGCTCTTAATTCCTGCCAAAATTGATAAATTAGAACCTTTCAAGGAATGACCTGGACCGCGATTGAAAGATAACCATAATTATGGAAATAGTGGGGATCTCATCAACCTGCTCATAAAAGTAAATGCCGTCGTTGATTGCAGAAGCAAGCTTTAAATCTCTTGCACCAGTTTATCATCATCATCGTTTATCCCAATATCCTGGAAATCACATACAAGAAGAACTGGCATGAGAAAGAAAGTATTCATCAGTAATAATTTATCTATTAGAGCAGTCAAAATAGATATGATTTCATACAAGATAATTCTGTAAGGGTTTCATTTCGGAACCTGACTCAGAATTAGAACTCCTGAATGAGTGCCCTATATCTTTCGAATGACCTCTGTTTTGCCTGTCAAGTTGTTGCACTTTGAACTACTCTCGATTGTAACCTCTAGATAATCTATAACCGATCAAGATTTTGCAAACCCTCCAGACACACTGCTTGTATTCTCATCAACCTGAACCTGGCTCTGGGAATTTGATGAAGATTGTTGGGTAAAAGAAAGCCAATTTGACCAGTTATCGTGTCTTCGTACCTTGTCACCCTACCAAAGGATCCAATGCAAGTGAGCAAAATATTATAATGTGACCAATACATAATTGTAATACATACATTGAAACTGAGAATCTGCAAAAATGCGCCCCGAAAGATAAGTGATGTGTAACCTACATCTCAACGGTACTTGAGCTACGCATTGCATCCAGAATAAAGGGTATATTTGAAGTCATATTCTTCACCTATAGCCCACCAAATGTACAATATCAGTACAGTAAACCAAAAGAGAATCAGCAGTATTAAAAAAATCCTAATGATATAATAATTCAATATGGGGGTATATGCTTCCATAAGCAGTGCAACAAAACATATGTGATTGTCAAAAATTTAATGCCAAACTATAGATATGATTTATGCCTATTATTTACGCCTTTACTTTGCCTCCTCTGGGAATTCACATGCCCAGGCTCCTCTGAACTCGAACTGGACTTTAGATTTGGAAAACCATGTGCGAGGGTGGGAGATCTGGGATCTCCATCTCTTGACCCTAACGCAGTACTTGATCTCGTATTATTAGACTGCCTAGCTCTTAATTCCTGCCAAAATTGATAAATTAGAACCTTTCAAGGAAATGACCTGGACCGCGATTGAAAGATAACCATAATTATGGAAATAGTGGGGATCTCATCAACCTGCTCATGAAAGTAAATGCCGTCGTTGATTGCAGAAGCAAGCTTTAAATCTCTTGCACCAGTTTTATCATCATCATCGCTTATCCCAATATCCTGGAAATCACATACAAGAAGAACTGGCATGAGAAAAGAAAGTATTCATCAGTAATAATTTATCTATTAGAGCAGTCAAAATAGATATGATTTCATACAAGATAATTCTGTAAGGGTTTCATTTCGGAACTTGACTCAGAATTAGAACTCCTGAATGAGTGCCCTATTTCTTTCGAATGGCCTCTGTTTTGCCTGTCAAGTTGTTGCACTTTGAACTACTCTCGATTGTAACCTCTAGATAATCTATAACCGATCAAGATTTTGCAAACCCTCCAGACACACTGCTTGTATTCTCATCAACCTGAACCTGGCTCTGGGAATTTGATGAAGATTGTTGGGTAAAAGAAAGCCAATTTGACCAGTTACCGTGTCTTCGTACCTTGTCACCCTACCAAAGGATCCAATGCAAGTGAGCAAAATATTATAATGTGACCAATACATAATTGTAATACATACATTGAAACTGAGAATCTGCAAAAATGCGCCCCGAAAGATAAGTGATGTGTAACCTACACCTCAACGGTACTTGAGCTACGCATTGCATCCAGAATAAAGGGTATATTTGAAGTCATATTCTTCACCTACAGCCCACCAAATGTACAATATAAGTACAGTAAACCAAAAGAGAATCAGCTGTATTAAAAAAAATCCTAATGATATAATAATTCAATATGGGGGTATATGCTTCCATAAGCAGTGCAACAAAACATATGTGATTGTCAAAAAATTTAATGCCAAACTATAGATATGATTTATGCCTATTATTTACGCCTTTACTTTGCCTCCTCTGGGAATTCACATGCCCAGGCTCCTCTGAACTCGAACTGGACTTTAGATTTTGGAAAACCATGTGCGAGGGTGGGAGATCTGGGATCTCCATCTCTTGACCCTAACACAGTACTTGATCTCTTATTATTAGACTGTCTAGCTCTTAATTCCTGCCAAAATTGATAAATTAGAACCTTTCAAGGAAATGACCTGGACCGCGATTGAAAGATAACCATAATTATGGAAATAGTGGGGATCTCATCAACCTGCTCATAAAAGTAAATGTCGTCGTTGATTGCAGAAGCAAGCTTTAAATCTCTTGCACCAGTTTTATCATCATCATCGCTTATCCCAATATCCTGGAAATCACATACAAGAAGAACTTGCATGAGAAAAGAAAGTATTCATCAGTAATAATTTATCTATTAGAGCAGTCAAAATAGATATGATTTCATACAAGATAATTCTGTAAGGGTTTCATTTCGGAACTTGACTCAGAATTAGAACTCCTGAATGAGTGCCCTATTTCTTTCGAATGGCCTCTGTTTTGCCTGTCAAGTTGTTGCACTTTGAACTACTCTCGATTGTAACCTCTAGATAATCTATAATCGATCAAGATTTTGCAAACCCTCCAGACACACTGCTTGTATTCTCATCAACCTGAACCTGGCTCTGGGAATTTGATGAAGATTGTTGGGTAAAAGAAAGCCAATTTGGCGAGTTACCGTGTCTTCGTACCTTGTCACCCTACCAAAGGATCCAATGCAAGTGAGCGGAATATTATAATGTGACCAATACATAATTGTAATACATACATTGAAACTGAGAATCTGCAAAAATGCGCCCCGAAAGATAAGAGTTGTCTAACCTACACCTCAACGATACTTGAGCTACGCATTGCATCCAGAATAAAGGGTATTTTTGAAGTCATATTCTTAACCTACAGCCCACCAAATGTACAACATCAGTACAGTAAACCAAAGAGAATCAACAGTATTAAAAAAAATCCTAATGATATAATAATTCAATATGGGGGTATATGCTTCCATATGCAGTGCAACAAAACATATGTGATTGTCAAAAATTTAATGCCAAACTATAGAAGGATACCCTATTGAAATATGCAATACATGGGGACCCATCCTTGGTCATCCATTAAGGAAATTAAGTATCTGCCTTTATTCAAGTTTTCATCACTACAATAAAGGGAAAATTAGAAGTAATAAATTTGGTGAATCAGAGGTGGAAAGAGTTAGTAGTCAACATCAAAGTAGATTTAGCAATTAATTAATAAAGATGAGTGAACTGAATGTGCACTTTACTGGTGATCAACTAAAAGGTATGGAAAAGGAAGATATATCACTAATGTTTTGCGCCACCAAAAGAGTTGAGAAAGAGCACGTTGCATCTATTACCACTGACCTGAAATAATACTTTATTTGTTTCACTATGGTAACCCTTAATGGTAACAACTTTTTCATAAGTCCCAGAAACACGGGAGGATGTGGAGCGAAACGAGGACCTCTTAGTTGGTCAAGCGGCCCAATAGGAATATAGTACATAAGGGAACCTGTTAAAAACAAATAATAGAGTATAGCAAATAAAATGCAAGAATGAGAAGTGGACGAGCAGGAGCCCATTAAAACAAAGTTGTAAAGTATTAAAAATATGCATTGCTTAGAAAACTCAACAATTCACTTGCAGCTTTAATAGGCATATTGCAATAGTTTAAGGCACATAAATTAACAACAACTGAAGAAGGTAGCTCAAGTTCATCAGTAGACCTAGTTCTGCGACAACTTCATAAATTAGCAACAATTCATTATACTTAGAATCTTTGCTAACATTGGCAACACATTAATACAATATATGGGGCTGGATTTGAAGTAATGCCAAAACACTTACAAGACATGCAGTTAGCAACTTAGTTAGCTATCCGTCTGTGAATTATTTGAGACGAACATGTATCTGGACGGTCAAAGTAGGTCCTTGAAAACTGATAATGTGCAGAGAACACTAACCTTAGTAACAAAGGAAAGTATCGGATTCACGACTACCTTAGTGATTGAAGTGATGAAATCTTCACATGTGGCTTTAAGGCTTCTTTGTAGATCCTTCAATAACAAGATTAGACATTGAACAAAACTTAAACATTATTTTCCTTGCATAACACCAGCTTGATTTTGGACAGTTTCTATGACCAGTAGGTCTATATGTGCCATGAAACAATTAGTGCAAGTATTCCTAAAGAATATGTGATGAAAAGCGAACTAGATCACTACCTGCAAATCAAAATTACTAGCTTTTGAACTAGAGACAAGGGCAACATATCAGAAACAGCTCGCCACTCTTTTAGTTCATCTCCTTATCAAAATCCATAAGTTGTAACCCGTTAGTAACATTGTAAACCGTTGGCGCATTTCTGATTTTGCCGAGATTATCCTCTAAATCTTTGTATTTCAGTAATTGTAATTCCTTTGATCTTAATGAAAACTAGTTCAGTAAATACCAAGGGTATGTAAGTGTCATCCTCTGATTAGTTGGATTGAATGGATGGAAGTGAACTTCAGTAATTCTAGCGCAACCCTTGTATATTTAATGAGTCAGAGAACACCCATTAAACTAAGAATCCCAATGATAAACAGAGAAAGAGTGGGGCTAGAAAACAATCATGCTATTACAAGTTCATTTTTGGACTAAAATGGTAGCATAAGAAAAATAAAACTAACCCCATTAACCCAACACTTCATCGTCCATAAACTGAATCAATCTCCTTTCTCACCTACACAAAAACAACAGCCAGTTAAATAATGGAGATGGACATTTCATAGGGGTTATGGAACACCAAAGAACATAAACTTGAACACCTTGAATGACAACATGGTAAATTGCTTGATAACCATGAATGAGAAATCACAAACAATGGGGGAGAAGAAAGTTGGCTTACAAGCAAAAATTGCACTGTACAAAGAGCAATTAGACAACAAAAATGCCAAATGGAAAGAAGAAATTCTGAAATGGAAAAGTAAACAAGTACATAATCATATTTTTAATATCATGTCACTCTTTCATGAATAAGACTAACAAGAACATAAGTTGCACATACTATTTCATATGATAATCAACAAAGAAACAAGCAAAACATATACAACAAATAAGAAAAAACAACCTATAAAATAAACCCTTTGAGTAAAGTTATAACTTTTTTTTGACACAAAGAAATTAAAAATAAATTCAACTAAGAAAAAAACTAACTCACTGTGTCAAAGGTTGCAGAGTTGATGAAAAACCCGTCCTTGAGATAAATCTGTTTATCAAACTATCACCCATCACAAATAATGACAAAATCCGTGTTTATGACAAACAAGTGTGATGTGAACAAATAGCTAATTAAGCAGAAGCTGGCCTCAATTTCTTCAATCGCTTGATGGTTGGTGTTATGAACCTTGGACTCTTCCGCGCCTTTTTTGCAGAACAAGACCTTAGCTTCTCCTTTTTGGGCATCTCCCTGACAGGACCTGCTGGTACACCTTTTTCAAGAGCACTACCTCAAGGAGTAGCGGAAGGAGGAACTCTCACACTTTGGGGAGGTAACGGAGTGTGAGGCTTCCGCACGAGATTACTGTTCATTTAAAACCTAACCTTCTTAATGCTCGTTCCGCCACTTTTTCCAGCATCACTATTTTCATTAACACCTTCACCACAATAATTTTTATTTAATGACTAAGTGATTTCTAATTTGTATTTAATACCCTGAGCAAGACATTTATCAGCACTCGACAAAGTCTTCTCTTCCAACCCCAACATCAAACGATTCACCAACTCCAAATCCCAGAAATTATTCTTCAAAACTAAGAACAGTTTACTCAAAAACTTACGAATCAAGAGATAAAACTTGTCTAATCTCAAGAAATTAATACCACCTCATTCATGATGAATCGAAATCAAAAACACCTCAAAGTATTGAATTGAGAGAGGGAGATCGAGAGTTACCAGTAATGAAGAGAGATTCTTTGTGAGCTGCATCTGTACTTGTTGCTTGTTAGAGTGCCAGACACAGTAGAAGAGACCTTTCTTGATCTTCTTCATTATGTCATTTGAGAGTTGGGTTTGTGAAGGAAGCCATGATTGGAGGTGATGAGTAGGTCTGTCTCTTATGGTCTTGTTGCATGAGGCTAATTGTTTTATGAGTAAAGTTAGAACTTTAACTTGCAATAACAAACCCCAACAAATAGAGACGACAAAGATGGAAAATTAGGTAGTTTTGCTTACCTTCCATGGAGATCGTGGCTTGGATGATAAGTTGCTAGAGTTGGTGACTCTATTAGACTTGAGAGAGAAAAAAAAAATACCCCCCTCTTTTTTGCTTATCTTCAAGTTACTGATTTAAGAAAAAATCATCCTCTACAAAAACACAAGTCTTTGAGAGTTACGTAAAACCATTCCAGGTCAGTTACAAGAAAGTGGCATGGCTATTATTAAAGAAATGACGTGAATTGAATTTTACATTTACATCACTATCAAAAGTGCCGTAATAAACGTAGACAAACTAAACAATATCACTTTTTAGGGGATTAACGTTATATCCTAACAACTTACAAAAACTATACGCAAAATTTGACTTACCACATCATAATCCTTAAAAGTGATGTTAAATAAGAGACCTAAAAACCCATTTTTTGTTATTGTATAGACACCCGAATGCGCGCAAGCTTTTTCAAACTCAAAACTTACTTAGGCCAACCACCTGTTATCAGTACCCCGGTCGATGATGAAGTGCTTACCTTATATCTTGCAGTCTCTGAGACACCTAATAGCTCAGTCCTTATCCGAATCGAAGCCGGTATCGAGAAACCTGTTTATATTATCAGCAAGACCCTGACCCTAGCCGAAACACAATATACCAAACTCAAACGACTACTCCTTACTCTTGTTTACACTCTCGAAAGCTCAAACCATACTTTCAAGCTGACCTCATATGCGTTATTACCAGTTACACTCTTCGTGAAAATCTCAGTAAGAAAGCTAAGTCCGGACGAGTGCAATAGTGGTCTGTCTATCTCGGTGAACATGATATCACTTTTGAAAAACAAGTTTCTAGAAAGGGATAAGCAATTGTCGATTTCCTTACTGACTTTGATACATGGTCTCGACCTTGCTCTTGATCTTGGTGTCCCCAAACTTGCAATATTTACAGATTCCCAGCTTGTTCAGTGACAGTTTACTGGCGAAAACCAGGCAAGCGGTTGCATGGCTAAGTATGTAACACTCGTCCGCCAGCGCATGGATTGCTTCCCTAAAAAATCATTGATTACACATTACCCTTGAGGCAAAAACAGGTATGCCGACGCTCACGCTTACATTACTACCATATTAGCCATGTTAGGCCAGTCAAAATCTCGAACCCTCAATATCGAAGTGCTTGTACGCCGAAGAATATACCAGATGGAAATCAACACCATCAATAGTGGGGGCGAGAGCCTCGATTCTGAAGACTAGCGCACACCTTTCCTAGCCTACTTCAACAGTTCCACCTTACCGAAGAAACCCAAGGCTATAAACATTTGTTACTAGAAAATTATCGATTGTATACCATTCTCAAAGGCGGTCTATACCATAAATCTCTAAATAGTATACACTTTCGTTGCATTTCCCAACGCAAAGCCGCCACCATACTTGCTAAACTCCACAAAAGTAATTGCGGTTCCCACACCCCTGGTCGATCCATGGCTCTTCGAGCAATAGCCCAGGGTTTATTCTGGCCCAATATAATAAAGATACAAGCCAAAGAATATACGAAACACTATGACAAAGACCAACATTATGCCCATAATATTCGAAGCCCCTCACAAGAACTCTATTGCTGCCAAGTTGCTTGACCATTCAAGCGATGGGCCATTGATCTCATGGGCTCTTTCCCCAAGCTTCGGGCAGCCGCAAATTATTTCACTAAATGGGTTGAGACCGCACCTTTATGTCGAACCAGTGAAGAAGAACTTACCAAGTTAATTTGGGAAAACATTATCACACATTTTGGCTGCCCATATATGACTCAATGCGACAACGGTCCACAGTTCGTAGGTATAATGGTCAAATTCTGTAAGCTCAAAATGGCTTGGAATTTGCTATCACACCAATGAACCTGCGATAATATTCTAATAGAAAGTAAGAAATGACACGTGTTTTTAGCGTGAAAAACCTCTGAATAGGTAAAAAACTACGACCTCGAGTGGAGGATTTTTGTAAAATTATCTTTATTGCTTGAAGCGAATATCTTATTACAAGTAATCTCTAGATATAGAAATGTTTGAACCTTGTAACTAAGAAGTTTGAATGTTGCTGAGAATCAAGAATAAGTAGTTTCTTGATGATCTCTTGTGTTGTTTTTTTGGTCCCTGTCTCTTCTGGAACATTTTCTTTATATAGGCCTTCTTCGCAGCTCTTCATCGTGCTGAATTACATTTTCTGAACAATATGGTTAGTGGCGGTTGACTTAGTAACTAACAAGTTCGTGAGAGACAAGTGTCTTTGACTGGATAAGGTTTTTCAGTTTCAGTTCAGCCCATGTTCTTAACGAGTTCGTGGGGTAGGTTGGAATGTTGGCTAGGGAAGTTATGTTAAAAATGCGTGAATCTGAGATGGAGGCGATTCAAACTGGAGACAACTCAACTTTAGGTGAGATCGAGGGATAGGTCCCTACAATCGCCACCTCGCAGCTAAAGTCACGAGTGGCTTTGGTTGAGAAATGATCTGTTTGTAATTACTATTTTGGTTAAAGTTCTTAATAATTAAAATGGAGTAATGATTGCTTTGACTATGTGGAAGTTACGCGGGTTATGGGGAAATGACGTGTATTTAATGAGGATGTGGATGTTGATGTATGTGACGGTTATGATTTTTGTATCTGTAATGAATGATGACGCTTGGTAAAATGTACCTATACAATAAATATAGTGTTATATAAATAGTACCTGTATCGAATCCTTAAAGCAGAGTACTCTAATAATTTGTGAAATTCTCTTAAATATTAAAAAATGGTGAAGACTCAGAGAATGGTCCTTGAAGAGAGGATTGCGTCTTAAATGCAGACTTTAAAGTTAAAATATTTTGGTGACCAGTCCTTGGAGGTGTCGATACCCACTCCTGTTCCTCCGACTTATCAAGGCATGTCGGAAGACGAAGCGGTTGAAGTTGAGGAGAAATTCTACTATAAGTGGAGGTTTCACGTCGTCATCTTGACAGGTGAGGAATGTTGGGCTTGTCTCCGTACTCCTGCGGAGGACAATGTTGGGGCTTCATATGTAAGTATAGGCATAACTGCGGGGTAGTTATGTTGATTTCCTGTATTACCATGGATTATAAGGTCATGTCCTTTTTATCTCTGCCAACTCTTTGGGGGGGTTATAAGAGAGGGGGTGATGGCAGTGGAGGTGTAAGGTGAGAAGTGGGAGTCTGCTTCTGTATTTCCATCACATCTTGGTGCTCAGAGGACCTTCAGTTTGAAGAGTTGGTGCCAGCACTGAGTCTATGGCTTGCATAGTTTCTATTTGATGTTCAACTGGACTTCGACTAAACTCATGTGAGGGAAGCTTTTTGTTGGTTCCAATTTCTACTTTTCATCAGGGTAAAAGATCACTGAAGTAGGACGAACTGAAGGATTTAATGTATCAGAGTGCCTGAATTACCTGTTACTTGCAAAAGCACTAAAAAACTTGTTATCTGTAAAATACCTAAAGTTGGGTACTGGACAAATTAAGTCTCTGTAATATACCAGAGATCAATTACTGAAAGACTTGTTATCTGTAAAATCAAGTGTAATTTTATTTACATGAATAAAATTTGTCATCCAATTACTTGTGTTTATGTAGATAGAAAATAGCTCGTAGAATTAAAGTTTATGAGTATCGAAAGTATTATTATTGTAACATTCGAGCTGAGATAAATATGTATAAAAATTTATATGTTGATGTAAGTATGATATGTCTGTGTGTTGGAAATGTGGGAGATAAAAATTGTAGGAAATTTGTAATGTGAAAATTCGAGCTAATAGAGGTCGATAGAGGAATAAATATTGAAAGAATAAGTACGGCTTGAAAAATAATATAACGTATGAGTTCGAGGGAAGGGATAAGTTCAAATAGTCTATCTCTAGATTTTTGGGTTTCTGTTACGAGATAAAAGGTCAAAATTATATTTTTAGGATAAAGTATTGTACAAATGTATAAATAAGGCTATAATTTATTTTTGAATATGGAGAAGAGATTTTGATGGTGCGGACTCAATCTAGGAGAAGTCGTCATGCCGCGGAAGGATGATTGGCCATAAAGATCGCTGAAGTGCGGGAGAAGATTTTAGGATTGTTTGGTTATGATACTGAGTTAACAGTGATGGAGTATCATCTCGAAGGACTGGATGTAAAGGGTAAGGAACTTGACTATGCCCGGTATTTCTATGAGGTATGTTTTCATGAATTGGTTTGGGATTCTACAGATCGAGAAGAGATGATTGGATTGATTGTTGAGGTGGAGATCAAATTTAAAGATGGGATGATCGATGGAGGAGATCTTATCAGATGTGGTCGCTCAGGTCATCAAGGCTATTTTAGATGTAATTATATGTAAAGTATTATCCTCAATAAATAAATGTAAGTGTTGTTGAATTTAGCAGAAAAGTTAGGAGTCAATTTAATCCTCTATAGTTACAATTGCCATTTGAGACTATTTTGAAAAACAAATTTTGAATAACTTTAAAAATTTTGTTAGCTTTGAAAATGATGTCACTAGTACTATAAGTATAAGAAACAAGAACATGAAAAATGCAGAAGCTTCTAGTTTTGTTTTTTTATGTAAAGCTGCTAAAATCTTATACCGTAGAGTGTGAGTCATCATGAGTATGGGAATGTCAGATAAAGATAAGGAAACATGAGATAAAAATAGATTAAAATATGAGGGAAGGGTAATGATAGAAAGACTGTTTTATTAAGAAGGTACAAGACATCTGACATGGATAGTGGAAAGGATGTCTCGGTTCCAAAACCAAGGACAGCTCGTGTGAGGCGCAATAACTGCCAGACGTTAGAGAGAGAAAGAATAAATAGTACTTCATCTTCATCATTCAAATGTTTTTCAACTTCTGAAAATTTGGAAAGCACGGAGAGAGAAACGCAAAAAAATTACAGAGGATTTGGTAAGGATTTATCTGAGGGTAATCAACATTTAAAGAGAGTTGCAGGCACTGAATCACGTAGGTGGCTATATAGCAGCGTTGTGAGGGAAGGACTTGGCGCTACTGTGGATTCTCATTCTGACACTGAAGGTTAGTAGAGACATGTGCAGTATTTTTTACAAATCGTAATCTGTTTTAAGCAAATCTATAAAAATCACTATTTATAGTAACCAATGATATTTGACATATAGACAGAATATTTGAAAGATATGTTTCATATGAATAATCGATCTGTATGAAATAATAATAGATACCTGAACCTGTATGTAGGTCGAACGTGAGAGGTATTTGTGTAGGATCAAAACTTTGCCTGTAAAATTGTCGTTGAGATGGATAGTTTGCCTATTAATGATGTTTCGATCTCTGGCTGGACGGTAGAGTCTGATAGTGAGGTTGAAGTAGGATTGGAGTAATTTTATAGTTCCCCTAAATAATTGGTGGCCTATCCCCCTGTTCCAGATGCATTTAAAGAATTTTGTAAAGCCAAGGCTGCCGAAGGTGGGAAATGGCGTAACTGCGTAGAATGCGCTGGTAAGCTGCTTAGGGGGTGTACTGCAGCGACGGGGGAGGAGTATTTTTATTTTTTGGCGGACTTGGAGGAGGAAAAATAAGATAGGGGTATAGATGAATCGATCTCGTTAGAATATTTTGATGGGAGTGTTCGGAGTGACCTTTCAGAGGGTTTCTTGTGTTACCCGTCTCAATTAGAGTACGGGTTGAGTCTTCCCCTTACCAATTTGGCGAAGGGGATTATGAATACGATTGGGGAATGTCCTGTTCAATTGAACGGGAACATGTAGAAGGTAATAAGTGTTTATGACCATCTGAAAGAAAAATGGATGAATGAGGGGAAAGTGAGGAGGATATCCCTTGAGAACGTATTGTTATTTTATGGGGGGAAGAATTATCATGCCATTGGTGGGCATATTTATGTGCGAGTACAACTTGGCATCGCTTCTTCGATCTTAATTCAGTAGGTCAAGCCTGGAATGACAATATAATATGGGTGAAGGGTAATTGTCTTCAGAGAGATGATAAAGAACGTTTGGATCTTCTGTTTAAAACTGTAAAGCAAAGTAAGTATAATAATGCATAGAGTATAATATTGATATGTGTGAACTGATGATCTTTTGAAGATAATAAAAATATTGTGCATGGAAAGCCCGAAGTCCCGAGTGAAGATGAAAGATTCATTGTTGAACGAAGTTGTGGAGGACGAGGTTGAGCTCAAATTTGTATTGGAAGAACTTGGCCTTAACAAAAAGAAGAGGGTTGGGAGTAAGTCGAAAAAGGTTCAAAAATCTCAATCGACCAGGCTTGTGGTGGGTGTTGATGATGGGAAGAAGAGAGGAACTGGTGGGGAAGGTCGAACCAATGTGGCCAAGACCCCTAGAATAGACAGTTCGGTTCAGCCGGAGTCTATTATGTCGAGCAAATTAGCTTGAATGCTTATGAAAAAACAAATGCTGAAGCGTCCGTCGGCCTCTGGTACTACTGGAAGTGGTGAGGTCGACAGAAATGAGAAAAGGAAAAGGATCGAACCTTCGGGGAGGTCGGGGGAAAATGTCGCTGAAGTGCGACATGCTGCTGAGGACGATCTCAAAGTAGTAGAGGAATGGGACAGGTTGGCGGTTCATCATAGAGAGGAGGACATGAGCAGGATGGTATGTATTTATGTTTGTGCTGGTCAAATTCGATTTAGTTCGCTCGCGCGAAGATGAGGCACTCCAATGTAACTGAGAATTTACGGAAGAGTTGGATAGGGTGAGGGAGGTGAATGAGGACAGAGAAGACCAGCATGTAAAGGTGCATTTTAAATTTGTTAAGGCAACCAAGACTGTT
Organism: Kingdonia uniflora; assembly: GCA_014058105.1. Lineage (NCBI taxonomy): Eukaryota > Viridiplantae > Streptophyta > Magnoliopsida > Ranunculales > Circaeasteraceae > Kingdonia > Kingdonia uniflora. Next base: position 15,152 of record JACGCM010001037.1, on the reverse strand, counting down.
GTCGACCTCACTCGCAAGATCGAGGAGAAGGATGCCAAAAAGGACAAGGGGCTAAAAGAGCTTGCGGAGATAAAAGAACATGCCGCGAAGCTTTAAAGTCGGTTTGACACGCTGATAGTTAAGGATAGGCAAGCTAAAATGGCTCAATACCGTATTCAGGCGCTAAAAAGATCGAAGGGACAATCTCGAGCTGATCTTTAGAATTGTAGAAGCGAGCTGGAACGACTGAACAAAAATGATTAAAAAAGATAACAAGCTGAAGGTAGCCCAAGAAAATCTATCAGCCTCAGAAGCTATAGCCGAACACTTGCATATAGCCCTACTCACCAAGGATATGGAGTTTTAGGGGATGCAAAGGAGGTGTGACGAGTTAAATGAGGCGGTGGAACGATTGAACACCGAATTGGCGCAAGCCAACGCGCGTGTCAAGAAAGCCGGGGCTAGAGATCGTTCAAGGGGGAGTAGAAATAAGGTTAAAGTTCCTCTTGTCTAAGGGGATGTAGTTAGCCTGTCAGGTTGAATTAGAGAGCTGGAAGGTGATATAGCTCGAATTCAGGGCCATGTGCAAAAAGGGAATACAAACTTAAGGAAATGCCAGCACAAGTTGGATGCTGTTCTTGTCATGGAGAAGGTCTTGGAAGGGGAAATCAGGGTTAAGGAAATTTTGATGAAGAAAAATGATGATTTATTAAGGGATACTTTGGCCAGGGAAGAACTAAATGCAAAAATTGAGAGACTTCGAGCCCAAGTGGTAGACCTAGAGGCCATTAATTAGGCTAAATCAGCAAAATTTATTAAAAAATTGGAAGAGACTGTAGCTTTTGATGCTCGGATAAAAATGCAAATGGCACATCAGAAGAAACTGTATATGACTTAGAGTCACGCCTCGAGAAGGTGAGATCTCACTTTTCAGGGATCGTTGTAGCTCATGCGTCACGCACAGACCTATTAAAGTCGACCGTTGTGTATTTTGTAGAGGAAGTAAAAAGACTTGAGTTAGAAGGAGATACCTTGTTCAAGAGTTTGTCTTACAAGGGATGCATTTATAGAGTCAATATAGATCGAGGGAACTGTATGGCCTTCATGGAAATAAATTTAGGTCCTCGACCTGCTGATTTGATAATGAGGGGCAGAGTTCCTGCAACTCGCGAACTGAATTCTGATCAACCTCCTGCTGAAGGGCAAAGCATGGTTGATATCCCAGCAGCAAAAAATAATCCATTGCAATGTAACCTAAAAATAAATAGTATCTATCGCAGACATATTGAAATAGATGAAAGCTAGTATGACCTTTGTTTTATCTTATGTTTGGTGGGGTCTTTGACATAAAACAAGTTTTTACATTTGTTCTAATTGCAGAGATGGGTTGAGTTAGCCAAACCAAGTCAATCTTGATTTAACTGTAGTAATGTTGTAGACATATTGAAAGAGATAAAGGCTAGTATTACCTTTTCCTTATCTTATGCCTGTTAGAGTCGTTGATATAAAATAAGTTTCTACATTTGTTTTAATTATAGAGATTTAGTAGAGTCAGCCAAACCAAGTGTTATCCTTGATTTAACTGGTATAATGTCCCAAACAAGTTGAAGTAGATAAAGGCTAGTATTATCTTTGCCCTATCCCATGTTCCAGTCTTTGATATAAAACAAGTTTCTACATTTGTTTCAATTGTAGAGATTTAGTAGAGTCAGCCAAACCATATGTTATCCTTGATTTAACTGGTATAAGATCGATTAAAAGCTAGTATTATCTATGCTTTAATCTACAAATTGTGGTTGATTCTACGAAAGTAGAGAAATGTTGTGAAAAACTTTGAAGTTTCATTGATCAATTTAGAATTTACATTAGATGGAGATAAAAATCTCACTTTTGGAATTGAGAAAAAAAGAATCAAAAGCGAGAAACGGAAATGGAGTAGTAAAACACTTGAGGATAGTACCGTCTCAGTCGCCTAGTGTTCTGAGGATTTGAAATGGGGATTCCCTCTTTTGTCATGAGATAATATGATCCCAGGACCGAGAGACCTATGATAATGAATGGACCCTCCCAATTGTCGATTAATTTTCCAGCGTGAGGCTCCTTGCGATGTTAAGGAATCTCTCTGAGGACGAGATCATCAATTTGGAAGGTCCAGTTTCTGACTCGGCTGTTGTACGACCTAACTAGCATATGGTGATATCGACCTAGGTTAGCGATTGCGCGTTCCCTGGTTTTATCAATCATATTAAGGTTACAAACCAATTCAAACTCATTTTCCTCGTCAGTCATCTCGTGATCTTGAACTGGATGATGGTATTCCGAAGGAATGATGGCCTCAGTGCCATAGGCAAGGAGGCATTCCTCCTTGCCTATTTAGGAGTGGTACGATATGCCCATAGGACAGGAGGTACTTCTCAAACCCAATTCCCTTTTTTTCTGTGAGTGAAGCTGCTTTTTGAGTTCATCCACGATAGTTTTGTTGGTGATTTTGACTTGGCCATTGCCTTGAGGATAGTAAGGATTGGATGATATTGTGTTGGTTGAGGAAGGTTACGACTTTTTCTCCCACAAATTAGGGCCCGTTATCGATACGAATTAGGTGGGGGCACCCAAACCGAGTGATGATGTGTTCCCAGATAAAAGAGATGACCTCTTCTTCTCTGGTTTGACAGAGTAGAACTGCTTCTACCCATTTCGTAAAATAATCGGTAGCTACGAGTAGGTGACGGCGATTACCTAGAGAGTTAAGGAATTCACCGACGAGATCAAGTGCCCATCTTTTGAATGGCCTAAACACCTTGCTTGTATGGAGATCGAGCGTAGGGGCGCGTATTATATCTCCATGTCTTTGACGAACTACCCATGGGTAGTTCGTCATGACTCTGACTGAATGAGCTTGGAAGTAGTGCTTAAGTTTTGTGAAGTGTAAACAAGAGTGAGAAGAAGTTTCTCAATTTAGAGTACATCTTTTCTGCTAGAGTGAGGGTTTTGCTGATGAAGTGGACTAGTTACTCAAATTTCCCTTCAAGGCGAATGAGAATCGAGCTGAGGGAAGTATCTGTGACTACAAGCTGGATAATTGCATTCTGGTGTCCATGTGACCTTTGCATTTGGCTGAACTTTTCCTCTTTTGGTACAATCGCAGAGTAATAGGAATAACCAATGACAGCGGTCTGAAGATTTAGAAATGAAACGGTTGATAACGGCAATCTTGTCAGTAAGTTTCTGAATGTCTATTGTTGTTTTTGGAGAGGGCATGTTGAGAAGAACCCGTATCTGATCTGGATCGGCCTCAATCCCCTTCTTGCTGATGAGGTAGCCTAGAAATCTGCTAGAATATACCCCGAATTGATATTTATCAGGGTTGAACGCATCCTGTAAGATCAAAGAATATTAAATATAATGTTGAGATTTGAGATGTGATTGGCTGATTGTACGCTCTTCCATAAGAGATCGTCAATGTAGACTTCAACAGCTTTCCCTAGATGTGTTTTGAACATAGTAGTCATCAACCATTGATATGTGGCACCCACATTTTTGAGTCCAAAGGGCATGACTTTGTGGCAATAAAGGCCTCATTCAGTGATGAAAGTTGTCTTTTCTTGACTTCTTCCAAAAGTAGAATTTGATTATACCCCAAGGCAACGTCCATCATATATAGGAGGTCATGCCCTGCTGTGGAATCGAGGATCTAATGAATGTTGAGAAGAGAGACGCTATCCATTGGAGTATGTTTGTTCAGATAAGTGAAATCTACGCAAACTCAAACTTTTCTGTTCTTCTTTCGAACATCGTCAATGCTGGATATCCAGTCTGGATATTTGGCTTTTCGAATGAATCCCACTTTGATCAATTTCTCGATCTCAGTGTTAACTTCATCTCGAAGATGATGTGACAGTCGTCGCTATTTCTATTTAACCAAAGTAGTGTTGATGTTGATGGCTAATTTACGACATGCCTTGGTCAGATCGGCCCTAGGCATTTCTTCGGAAGGCCACGCAAAAACGTCTCGATTTAGTTGCAAAAACTGGATAAGAGCATCATTTTCATGTTGAATCAGTTTAGTACCAATGAAGTACCTCTGCTAGGTCCATCATATTGATATATTCTGTGGGTTCCTCTGTGGAAGGTTGACCGTTGAGGTGATCAGCTTCTTATAATTTGTCAGAAGTATCTAGGATAGCAAAGATGGTATTTTCACAAGCTCGAGAGAGCTTATGACTACCTCTGATCTCATAAATACCATTGTCGTGTTTGAATCAGAGTACCGATGATTGGTGGAAGCGATTGCTTCCATGTTGTGAATCCAACAGCGGCCCATAATCCTGAGATTACGAGATTTGGTGTTGATGATATAGAAAATGACGTCGATGGTGGCTGGTCCTGCGGTAATAGGTAAGATGATCTTGCCTACTCATTCTTCTCTGAAACCATTAAACCCACTAATATCGGTGTCACTCTGAATAACTTGGTCGGCCAAACCCATTTGGTCGATAAATGCTATGAGAAAGAATCTTAATACCGCTTCCAGTATCGATCATCATCGTGTGCATGAGAAACTTCTTTATTTTGAGCATTATTACTAACGCATCATGATGTGGAAATTGACATGGCCAGTATAGCAATTTTCAAAGGAAATCTCGAGCCGGCGATTGCACGACTCAGGAAGAAGCTTGGCTTCTTTTTCTAGAGGTGTGAGATCATAGCATTCTGATAAACTCCTGCGCTTGGATCTGTTAGAATTGGTGATCTGATTGATTTCAATCATGTTGTTGTGGTGCATATGATAAAGATGCTTCTCCTCAGCTTAATCATTGACCTGAATTACTTCAAGCTGCTTCTTATAGCTGCCATCTTTGTATGATTCCAGGTCGAAAATATATTCAAACATCCGTCCCACTTTGAAAATATATGCGAGCAACCTCTGTAAAATAGAGCAATTGTTAGTAGAATGATGGTTTACCTTGTGATACAGGCAATATGGTCGACTATCGATTGGTTCCAGTGGTTGAGAAACGTGGTAGAACTTATCCTTCAAAAGCAGTGGAAAAAATGTAGAGATTCGGACGTTCATCTTTGGGAGGATGGGATTGTTCAGTAGACCACCTTTCCGAGGGTAGCCAGTATTGCCCTTGGTGTGCTTCATATCTCCTTGTTCCTCCTTTGGTTCAGTGGTTTGATCTGTAGATGGGCCTTTTGGTGGAGAGGACGGATATAGTAGATTTTTGTCACTCAGACATCATCCTCTCCAGGTCGACATAACTGTTGACCTTGGTGATCATATCCTCCAAGGTTACAAGTTTGTTGAGGATGACGGTTCTTTGGCCTTGCAGTCGAGCTGGAGCGCGTTGGTGAAAGCAGTAACAACTGTTTTCTGATCGGGGTTATCCACTTAATGCGCGAGCTCTAAAAATTTCTTCACAAAATTCTCGAGCTTCTCTTTGTGTGACTGTTTAAGACTAATAAGAATACAAATTTTCTTCTTTGTCCCTATTGTGAGTATATGTCATGATGAACTATTTCTGCAGCTGGTCGAATGTATATATGGAGTCCTTAGGGAGAGAGTGAAACCATTAGAGTGGTTCCTCCTGTAGACTTGTGGCGAACAGACGGCAGAGGATGTGGTTGAGATTGAAGTATAACCCCAATGAATCACGGTACTGTTGAATGTGCTTCTTCGGGTCAGTACCTTTGTATTTACGAATTTTTGGAGTATGGAAACCTTTTGGTATTTCCATATCGAATAGCTCTTTGGAAATCAGAATTCCTTGTAATTTTGTGATGTCGCCGGTAGTAACCAGAACTTGTGCTTCGATCAGTTTTTTAATTCGTTGGTCTATATGCCCTTTTGTGACCTAATGACGTGTTGGTTGAATCGGTGGATGAGCAGGCTATGGATAATGAGTGCCCGTACCTTCACTTAGGCGGTCTCGTGCTAGAACTTAATGTTAAGGCCGCTGTTCATCCTCCTAACGGACGGAAATTTGGTGACCTCGACTGACTTCAGACTGAACTTCACCACCCCAAATGTATAGAGGGCTGTGGTTCGTGCAGTAGATTCCTAGAAATTGCTTTACTGGCGACTCCTCGAGGTCCCAATCTTTTCCTTGCAAAAACACGGGAGGTCTCTGGCAATTGACCGTGACCTCTGGTTGGAGGAGCCTGCTGGGTATTTTGCAGAGCCTCTAGGGCAGTCTGTATTATTATCATCTAATCTTCATGTCGTTTGTGCGCTGTCAAACGAGCTTGTCATTTTGTGTCGAGCTCTTTCTCACAGAGCTCCCGATCCTTAATTAACTGAAGTTCGAGCTCGGCACATTCTCTATTTCGACATTGAGATTCGCCCGTAACTCTGTAAGTTACCTCAGCTTCATTAAAACATCGAGTTGGGTTCCTGTAGCTGGTCGTCTGGAAGTGACCATGATTGAAAGTTGTAGTGAAAGAATTCATTAGGATATCGTGGAAATGTAATCTTTCCATAGACGGCGCCAAATGTAATGGCCAAATTCTGTAAGCTCGAAATGGCTTGGAATTTGCTATCACAACAATGAACCTGCAAAAATATTCTATTGGAAAGTAAGAAATGACACAAGTGTTTTTAGCATAGAAAACCTCTGAATAGGTAAAAAACTACGACCTCGAGTGGAGAATTTTTGTAAAAGTATCTTTACTGCTTGAGGCGGATATCTTATTACAAGTGATCTTTAGATATAGAAATACTTGAACCTTGTAACTAAGAAGTTTAAATGTTGCTGAGAATCTAGAATAAGTAGTTTCTTAATGATCTCTTGTGTAATTTTCTGAATCTCTGTCTCTTCTAGAACTTTTTCTTAATATAGGCCTTCTCCGCAGCCCTTCATCATGCTGGAGCATGTTTTCTGAACAATGTGGCTAGTGGCGGTTGACTGAGTAATTGATGAGTTCATAAGAGGCAGGTGTCTTTGACTGGATAAGATTTTTTGGTTTAAGTTCGGCCCACGCTTTTAACTAGTTCGTGGGGTAGGTTAGAATGTTGACTGAGGAAGTTATATTAAAAATGCGTGAGTCTGAGATGGAGGTAATTCAAACTGGTAACAGCTCGACTTTAGGTGAGATCGAGGGATAGGTCCCTATAGTTGGTAATAAAGTCTACAATTTCCTCAAAAAGTACAACATTATTCTCTCCTCCTCTACCCCTTATTACCCACAGGAAAATGGTCAGGTCGAAGCAATCTATAAAACTATAGTCGATGTTCTTAAAAAATGCGTCGACGAGAAGAAGGGCCGGTGGGTCCAAGAATTGTAACATGTACTCTGGGCCTACCGTACCACACCAAGAAAGGCGACGGGTTGTACTTCTTTCCTCCTTGCCTTTGGTACCGAAGATGTGTTGCCCACTCAATTCGAGATGCCAACACGCGACTCTGACCTTCCCGATGAAGATAATGAGTTTAAACTTGGATGCAATATGTTATGGATCAATAAAACCAGAGACCGAGTCATAGCTAACCTCAGACATTATCAGATCTCTCTCCAGAGGTCGTAGGACAAGAAAGTTACACCCTCTTGGAGATTTGGTACTTCGATGAGTCACACCCACTTCACCGCCTCGTAATGCCGGCAAGTTAGTCGAATCCTGGGAAAGACATTATGTCGTATACGATAAAACCAACAAGGGCTCGTATTACCTATTGACAGAAGCTGAGGAGCCCCTACCCAATCCTTGGAACACAATACAACTAGTAATCTACAAAAAGACACGGTCACAAATCCTCACAGCTGATGTAACCATAATATATAATCAATAAACATTTTTTTCCTCTGAGTTTGATCTCATACTTCAAGTAAACTTCCTGAGTTAGTCAAACCTAACTATGATGTCAACCCTTTAACCCGACTGATACTTGGGGGCGACCTTGAAGTTTTTCAAGGTTTCAATTCGAGCACTCCCGAGTGGCATGAATGGTCAACAGACCAAACACTCGAGGATACATTGGGGCCGACCATATTATGCTTCGTTTAGGTTCAAACCCGAGGATAAAAATACCCAGGGGCGACCTTCGAAATTCAGTGAACTTCTTGAGTTAGTCAAACCTAAGTATCATGTCAACCCTTCGACCTGATTGATACTTAGGATCAACCTTGAATATTTTCAAGGTTTCAATTAGAGCACTCCCAAGTGGCATGAATGGTCAAATGACCGGACACTCGGGGAGGCATTTGGCCTGATAAAGATAACTGTTCTCTTGTCGATTTTCTTCTCCTTCTTTTTTTCTATATATTTTTTGACCTTTGTTGGTAGGAGGGAATAAGTAGTTGCTGAAATGCAGGTAATGAGGTAACTTGGGTAGAGCGTAAATAGACGAGGCTAGGAAATCTGGCAAAGTTGTATAATTTTGAGAGTCGAGGAGGTAGTAATCGAATATTCAGTCGTGGGTCGGCCGATGAGTGAGGGCAAGTAATATTACAATATGGAACCAAACCTTCATACTAAAATATATCGAACTAATGTCAATCCTTCTCTTTTGCAGGGTATACCACGTACCCATTAAGCTTTAGGATGAGGCTAGTAGATAAGGATGAGGATGAGGGCGAAGTAAACGAGCTGAGTATATTTGGTCGAGGGGAGGTGAGCAGTGACGCTGAAGAGTTGGAAATTACCACAGATGCACTATTGGCTATTGTAGAGCCAGATGCGGGTGCATCAAAGAGGAGCCGACATAGGGCACATATAGTCAGAGAGAGTGACGAGAAGGAGGATGAAGGCAAGGAAAGGGTGAGGAAGGTGGGATCAAACCTTTGGGGGATAAGAGGGACAAAGGGGAAAAGGAGGAGAGTGATAGTAGTGAAGATACAGATGAGGGGCAAACATATGTGGGGCCAGTCTCACCTCAGGGAAGGCGAGGTTGGATCAATTTTTGGCAAAACATGGGTTGACAAAGAGGGGAATTATTCTAGCACCTTTGAAGGCTGAGTATTTGTTTATGGATTCGCCTCAGGAGGGAATTATGGTGTTTAGGGGTAGATTCATTTAGGGATGCAACTGCCTCTTCGAAGGCTAGTGAAGCGAGTGCTGAACTTCTGGGATATGGCTCTATGCGAGATGAATGGCAACTTTTATGAGATGAAGCAAGTGATTGAAGGTATAATGTAGAGCTGAGGCGCGAGGGGATGTTTACTATTGAATGGTTCGACATAGTATCGTTCCATTCGAAGAAGGCGGATAAGAAGGTAAGTACGTATCACATCCAGTGTCATTCGGGCAAACCATGGCTGTTCCACTTGTGTTCAACTAGACGTGGGTGGGATAAAGACTTGGTGATAGTGAAGGGGAGGTATGAGAGTGCCCAGGGGAGGAGGAGTTTGGGCTGAAGAATAGGCTATTTAAAATAAGTAAGTTGATAGTCGAAGAGTAAGTTGTCTTGTTTGTCCGAATAGAAATATGACTTTGAATTTTGATGATTTACTGATCCTACCAATAATGTATTAAAGCATCCGAGGACTTATATGATCCAGCCTCAAACTCTATCCGCTAACGGAGGAGCCCACTGTAGAAGGTGTTGCAAACACGGAGGGGATTGAAGTGGATCCCGTGGGTAAAGATGCTGGAGTGGATCCCGTGGGCGAAGGTGCTGGGGGCGATAATGCTGAAGAGAACTTTGGTGGAGAAAATGTAGCTGTGTCCGTAAAGAATGCAGGTACCCTGTGTGAATTGTTTGATTTTGAGAGAAGAAAAAAAACTTGGTGGGCATTTGTTGTTTGTAATAAACTATTATGTGTGGTAATGTATGTTGTGAATTGTTTGGATTTGAACAATTTGATGTGTACTGCTATATTTGTGTACTCCAATGAACTTGCTGGTGTATTTGATATGTAAATTGGAGAAAGCTGGAAACTGCAGGTTGGTAATGAATCGAGGCAAGAAGTTCACTAGACTTCGAAGGTCGCCCCCGGGTATTTTTATCCGTGGGTTTGATCCTAAACGAAGCATAATGTGGTTGGCCCCAATGGATCCTTGAGTGTCCAGTCTGTTAACCATTCATGCCACTCGGGATTGCTCAAATTGAAACCTTGAAAAACTTCGAGATAGCTTGTTAGGCGTTCCGTTTGCCGTTCCGCGGATTTTAGTTGGTTTTCCGTGTTGGCTTTTTGCAGGACTTGGGATTGTCTTCAGGCGAGTTTTATTCCTTCATCACTAAGTTTCTATACTAGTTTCTTAGTATTGTTTTAGAGAGTTATATTGAGCTTAGAGAAGCTTTGTGATTTACAATAATTTAACCTAGGAATTATTTGGTTTATATTGTTAGCCTGTAGTTGGGTTGTAATTGATTTTGTAGCTGGTTTTTGGTTCCCATAGGACCTGAGTTTAGTTAGTGGTGGTTGGGTTAGAGTTCTCGTGGCTTGCCCAGGAATCCCCCTTCCAGTTTTAATAATTGTTGGGTTGGATGTAATGATGGTTAGGTTGCTGTGTCAGCTATGCATAGTCGGTGCAACTGAGTCCCTATTCATCCTAATTTGTGCTACCGTGTGAGCGACAGCTGTGTTATTCTCTTGTGCACCGGTTGTACCTTAATAACTTATGACACATTTTCAAAACTTATTGAGATTGGATACACGAGCACTCCATCTCGGTTGGCCTCCGATAGGATCCAAGGAGTCCGTAAGATCGGGTTAAATGACATGGTGAGATTGGGAATGGCACTATCATACCTAGTACAACCACTCCGGAGTGTAGAATGCTATGAGGCAGAGTCATAGAGATCTCAACTTATTCAACGGTGATATTGAAATTCCTTGAAATGTTTGGACTATTGTTCCAAGGGTTGATACACCCAAATCCACTTTGATCAAGTGCGACCATCCTAGCTTGGTCGAGCTTAACCAAATCGTACCTGTGTATCCCTTTACTGATCTCTTTAAGAAATTAAATGTTAGCTGTTGATCAACCAACATTTTAATAAGATTGCGTACACTTTTAAAACACTGAATCATTCTACATTGGGGGATATTTATGGGAATATCCCTGCTCATCATAACATTTCACTGCATCTAGGATAAGTATGGGATTATCCTAGTCATCACTTCTCATCATGGCATTGCATATTATCATACCTTCACATTCTCTTCCATATACTCTTCTCACATTCCTTCTCTATTCTCTCCTCTCATCAACTCTATTTCCTTTCCTCATCAACTCTATTTCCTTTCCTTATCAACTCTGTATCTGTCATGGTCACTTATTATTTTGCTAGATTATATTTACCTGTTCTATATTACATTTACCTCTACTCTATTTTTTAGTACTAGTTGTTAGTAAGTTATTTAGTTCTGTTGGATTAGTGAGTTCGTTGTTCGCTCATTCTTGCATTTTAACCATTTTAGAGGTTGATTAGCTTGGACTGCCGCGTCGGTAGCCAGTTCAAAGACAGATTGTGCCATTGCAGATTTCTTTTGGTTCTAGATTTTTGTAGGTGTTCTCAGCATGTGTCGCTGAGCTTTTATCAGAGATGTTGTATCATATTTTCATTTGATATGTATATATATGTCTTTTGCTTCCGCGTTATATTGTTATTGTGTATTCTTTACTCTGATGATTATTGCTATATGTGAATAGCCAAGCCAAAATTTGTCTACGGCTTGGCTATTTGTGGGGTAGAATTTTGGATTCCTCGACCTGCACTACTTAGAATCAAGTAATTGGTCAAGCTATCGATTACTTGATTTTGGGGCGTGACAAACTTGGTATCAGAGCGTAAGGTTAATACTTATCTCTGTTATTGCAAATCATATGACGAGCTATTCTTTAGACAGAGTTAGGATCGATTCTTTTCAGATTTCATGCATTATCGTATTCCTTTCCTATTCCTAATCCTTTCTTATCCGTTCCAGAGTTCTGTTTCCTTATTCGTGACAGATGGCTAGAGGTGACAGAGGCAGAGTTCGTGCTAGAACCCGTGGGGGTATTCGAGGGGGTGTTCGCCAGGGTTTGCACAGTGGAGTAGTGGCGGATGAGCCAGTGGTTTGTTAGGAGAGTTCGGGGTCTGTTCTGATCCCTCAGGCAAAGCCGATAGTTTCTGAGGCTGGGGTTAGTGTGGGAGTAGTACCAGGGGTTTAGCTTTATCAGAGTGCCCCGCTTACTCCAGTGATTCCAGGGCAGCCATGTATTTTACCAGTCCCAGCAGCTTCAGGCGTTTCAGCAGAGATGAAGCAGTTTATGGAGAGTTTTGTCACTTCTTTTTAGTAGGCTAGGAGCCTAGTACACAGGGAGCACAGTTACTTAGAGCAGCTTCAGAGAAACAAGCACCCTACTTTTTCTGGTACATTGATTCCTTCAGAGGACGAAGCATGGTTCATGTCTATAGAGAAGACCTTGGGCGCGATGATGTTTCCCGGCGATCAGCGGGTGACACTTGCAGCTTACCTACTTCAGGGGGAGGCAGATTATTGGTGGGATATGGCCAAGAGGACGGTTTTGGGGTCTCCAATTCTTTGGTCGTCATTCCATGAGCGTTTCTTCGATCAGTATTTTCCCCAGAGCTATAAAGACGCCTGTATTTCTGAGTTCTACACACTTGAGCAGGGTGATATGAGTGTGGCTCGCTTTGAACAGTGGTTTAACAAGCTCGCTCGTTACGTACCATTTATTTTTCAGGGTGAGGAACAGAAGAAGATGAAATTTTTAAGAGGTCTTCGTCCTTTCTTCAGGAGGTTCTTGATCTCCTCCGGTGCCAGTACTTACAGGGAGGTTTTGTCTAAGGCGTTAGCTTTAGAACAAAATGAGGCAGAGGATGCAGGTCCAGAGACGCAAAGAACGCAGTGTGATAGGATACAAGACTCGACAAGGGAAGGCGGTTCAGACACAGTATGACAGCTTGGGTTCGAAGAGGCGGAGATTTGAGGGTACTCCAGTTCGGGCTACGGGCGGACAGTATTTAGAGAGGGTACAACTTTCTTCTCACACTTGTTCGAACTGCGGGGGAATTGGGCATGTTAGGAAGCTCTGTCCCAAACAAGACAGAGGTCAGCAGCCGTTACGACAGTTTCAGGGTCCACAGGGCAGACAAATAGTTCTAGGACCTCAGGGCGTTCAGAGACCGCATCATCCAGTACAGCAGCATGGTCAGGTTCAGGGCCGTGGTCAGGCAGAGTGTTTGTATGGGGAGGCGCGATGCTCGTACCGCTCCACTTGTGGTAGAAGGTACAATTCATGTCTCTTATTTGCCCGCTCATGTCCTTTTCAATTCTGGCGCATCGCATTCATTCATCGCATCTGCATTTCTCTGCATTATTGGCTTTGAGTCTTCTTTATTGATTGATGAGGTTTCCATGGGTACTCCTTTAGATTCTTCAGTGTCCATCTCACGTATATGTAGAGATTGCCTGATAGTTGTTTGTGGTCGCGTCCTATTAGCAGACCTATTAATTTTGCCGATGCATGAGTTTGACATCATCCTAGGCATGGATTGGTTGTCGACGCACCGGGTCACCTTAGACTGCTTCGAGAAGATGGCTACCTTTCGTATTCCTGGTAAGAGGCGATTTGTGTTCTCTAGTTCGAAACTTGTGCAGCCAGGGGACGGCTTATTAGCTTTCTAAGAGTTAGAGTCTTTGGGCGTGGACGTTAGCTCTATTCCGGTAGTTTGTGATTATTCTGACATTTTCCACCAGATTCCCAGTTTACCGCCGATGAGAGCGATTGATTTTGGCATAGATCTTGTTCCTGGTACAACACCAATTTTGAAGGCACCGTACCGTATGACGCCTGTTGAGCTGAAAGAGCTGAAGGATCAAATTTATGAGTTGATAGATCAGAGATTTATTCGACCGAGTACTTCGTCGTGGGAGCTCCAGTTTTGTTCCCAAAGAAGAAAGATGACTTGATGCGTTTCTGTATTGACTACTGCGAGTTGAACAAAGTCACGATCAAGAACAGATATCCGTTGCCGAGGATCAAGGACTTGTTTGACCAGCTTCAAGGAGCGCAGTTCTTTCCGAAGATTGATCTCAGATCAGATTACCACCAGCTGAGGATCAGGGCAGCTGATGTTTTGAAGACAACCTTTCGGACTCGTTACAGACACTATAAGTTTCTAGTTATGCCGTTCAGTTTGACGAGCGCGCCCGCAGCTTTTATGGATTTGATGAACCGTGTTTTCATCCCCTTTCTTGACCGGTTCGTCACTGTATTCGTCGATGACATTTTGATATATTCGGGGACTGAGGCTGAGCACGAGGAGCATTTGAGGATCGCTTTACAGACATTTCGGGAGAACGTATTATTCGCAAAGTTTGAAAAGTGTGAGTTTTTGGCAGCAGAAGGTGAAATTCCTAGGGCACGTGGTGTCTAAGTATGGAACTGTAGTAGATCCTTCCAGGTTGTAGCAGTTGTAGATTGGACATAGCCGACGCGTTACCGTGATTCGCTGTTTTCTGGGTTTAACTAGTTACGATTGTAGATTTATTGAGGGTTTTTCGCGAATTACAGCTCCTTTGACCCGTTTGACACAGAAAGATTCAGTTCGTTTGGGATGACAGATGTTCTTCAGCTTTCGTAGAGTTGAAGAAAAGGTTGACAACGGAGCCTGTTTTGATTATTCCGTCCCGTGGGCAGAGGTACAGAGTATATAGTGATGCGTCACTTAGCGGACTTGGTTGCGCGTTGATGCAGGAGGGTAATGTGGTGGCTTACGCTTTGAGACAGCTTAGTACACGAGATGAATCATCCTGCTCATGACCTCGAGTTGGCAGCAGTGGTTTATGTGCTGAAGATCTGGAGACACTACTTATATGGGGAGAGATTCAAGCTCTTTTCTGATCACAAGAGTTTACGGTATCTTTTCTCTCAGAAGGAGCTGAACATGAGACAACGCAGGTGGATGGAATTTCTGAAGGACTACGATTGTAGATTGGCAGTATCACCCGGGGAAGGCGAACATGGTGGCCGATGCTTTGAGCCATTTTCCCAGAGGATTACTTGCACGTCTGATCATTCGTGAGTGGACGATGCTTAGCGACATTGCAGAGTTTGGGTTAATTTGGATTCACAGACTACGGGTGGTCTATTGCAATCTGAGAGTTCAGCCGTCCTTGATTTCTCGGATTATAGAGGTGCAGCAACTGGACGACAGATTATAGTCTTGGGCTTCAGACGACACACAGATCTGATTGGACAGTTAGTTCAGATGGTAGGATCA
>JACGCM010000742.1:0-45139 GCA_014058105.1 Kingdonia uniflora | reverse complement strand
GGGCCTTCAAATGGTAAATTAATACATAAAAAATGGCTACAAAATCACAAAAACAAAAACAAACAAACAACAATTGTCTTGTTGGTTTACAATAATAGACTCTCAACATAAGGTCACCTACAAAAAAAAATTCCCCCGGCGGGGGCCTCATTTCGGATCTCGCTTAGGGCCCCTTAAACCTCACGACTGTACGTAATATTGGATACTTCACTTGGTGAGCTCAACACAAATCTAAATTTGTGAAAAGTTTTATTGTCCACCTGACAAGTTAGACAAATACTAATTTACCTTGAGAAATTGAGTGCAAACATGGGTTTAACACTGAAGCCTGGTAATAATAAGATATAATAAAGTCAATTTATTTGCAAATCCATAATTATGCGTTAGATATTTCACAAATTAAAACCAAATCTACAGTTCTATCCTCGAAAAATGAACAATTTCCATCTTCAAAAAGATGACGGTGTCAATATTTTGGAAAAAAGAAAACAAAAAATTAAAGCAAAATAAAACAAGTAGTTAATGTGCACACACGAAGCAATGACGTGCCGTACTCGGTCCTCCACTCGATATAAAAAACGAGACAGAAATTACGCCGAACACGAAGTTTTTTTTTATCGGATCAGAGATTTTATCATCCAAACATCGAAACCTAAGAGAGAGAGAAAAAAAGCTTCAACTCTTCTCCACGAAACCAACGGTAAACCCTACCCTAACCCTAATTTGTTCGGTTTCTCAAATATATTGACACAATTGCTACTTCAAATCAGACACTCCAATCTTCGAATTCGCAATTTGAACTTGTTTCAGTGCTTATTTGTGATTCTATTAGTGTTGTTTTGAGTGTAGATTTGTGTCTTTGTGTTTAATTGTTTGTTGGAGGATTTGCAGATGGATCGATATCAGAGAGTGGAGAAACCGAAAGCGGAGACGCCGATTGGCGAAAACGAGATTCGGATTACTACTCAAGGAAGGATGAGAAACTCTATCACTTACGCCACAACTCAGCTTCTGGTTTGATTTATTTTTTTTTTAAGTTTGGTTAATGTTAGACTGATTTTTAGGTTATAATTTAGGGCGAAAACAAGAAAAATCGGGTATATGTTATAAATGATATAATGTATGTGTGAATAGTTAATGCACGAAATATGCGTGTTTTGCAATGTAGTTGGTATTTGCGGATTTGTGCGTGTTATCTCCGCGTTTGACCAATTTTAAGTGAATTTTTTTGTATAGTGATATTGGAATCTATCAGTGGATACACGCAAGCATATAAAAACTGTGAAAATAAGCTCCATGAATGTTGATATATTGATTTTATAAACAAAATTGAGAAGCCGAAAAGTCAATGTTTTTCAACGAAGAATATGAGAACTATCTATTGTAATTGTTGTAGGAAAACAATCCGTCAACCCAATAGTTCTTTACCATAAACCATTAAATCTCCTTATCACGTGGGATTTACACCGTTACTATCAAGAGATGATTTTCGTAAGCAACGAAGAAGCATATTTAGGTCCCTAAAATCAAATAATCAATTATCTCTCTACAAACTTTCTGTTATATTGTTAAACAGATTTCCTGTATAATGGTATTGCCAAATTGACATTAAATTCTTGTCCCCCCTTTAATGGAATCCCACCAGATGTGTTGGACTTGTATGTCTTTCTTCTTGGAAATTCCATTTTATCTTTAACAGGGAAATATAGGGGGTTGTGAATACAGTAAAAGAGCAATACTGCAATATAAAGTGGGTTTAAATTGAACATTAGATACGGAAAAGTTTTGACTTTAAGATTCAAAGAAATTTAAAGATGAAGTGATCCACAATGTATACATTAATATATATCAACAAATACAAAAATCTAAATGGTAGCTATTGTGGTGATGTGATATTGGCTATTGTGTCAACGTCGATATTGTGATTATTGGCTATTTGTGTCCCATTTATAACATGAATACATGGTTGAAAATTTGGATATGCATTCTTTATCTTATCAATCTCGTGTTGTATTCCTTTTAGGAAAAAAAGGCTGACGAGATTGTACTTAAAGCCATGGGGAAAGCTATTAATAAGACTGTTATGATCGCTGAATTACTTAAGGTGATTTACTCGTGAATTAGTTTTGTGATTATCTCATTGTTAACTCTATGATCTGCTTGTGAGTTCATTGCACTGCTGTTCATATCTGCACGGCTCGTGCTTCTTCGTCAAAAATGTTTTTTAACGTGTAACAAGTATATTGAGTCATAGGAATGTATCTCCTCTTTCAGAGAAGGATAGTTGGTCTCCATCAGAACACATCAATTGGATCTGCCGATATAACTGACACATGGGAGCCACTAGAAGAGGGCCTTCTCCGTGAGTACCACAACTGCATTTACTAAAAATTAGACATTTGTTTGCGCTTTATTAGTATGACACAAGTTGCTGTTATATTTTTTTCTTGAGGATGTTATTCGTCTCATATTTGTATTTTCATGTTCTTGTTCCCAGTCTTGAGACCACTCGTCACGTTTCAATGATCACAATTACTTTGTCCATGAAGGAGTTAAATACGTCCTCAATTGGGTATGTATTAGATTCATTATTTCGATTGAAGAAATTCTTTTTTTCTTATTTATAACGAGTGGGGGTCTGATGATTAGTGATGTGATGGTTGTTATTTCTTTGCCTGATGAATGTTAGCATCTATTTTTATTGTCAAATCATTTGGAAGTTCAATTGTCCTGTGAGTAAATTTTTGTTGATTTCTTCTGATAATATTTACTTACACATACGCTACTACTCAAACACAAGTAGGCATGCTAGTATAACTAGACATACTTTCTCGAATTATATGGAAAAAATACGTTTCACAATCAATTCTTGTTTCTTGTTAAATCGTATGAAAGCATTCAGCGGAAGCAACGAATTAATGATCATTACGTCTAAAATTTGATTCACTCAAGAATTAAGAGTTTTATTTTTTCTCTTCTATCTACTGAATTGTGATTGGGGACATAAACTTTATTTATATACTGTAGCATGATTTTCTAAATATCTTGGATTTCGTAAAAGAATCTTATTAGAATGAAACTTACAAAATACTCTACACTAAAATAACAACCTAAGATATTCTAATATAGTCTTAATAATAATATAGGAAACAAGTAATTAAGTAAAATAAATATATCAAAATATAAACAAATATGGTAATAAATCGAGGAAGAAAGTCTGGGGCGTTCGATGCGTGTCTCGATGTACCCTTAGTCCTAACATCAAAAACCCTCCTTTGAGAGTTACCACAAACTTTGTTTCTCTTGCTTTGGCATAGTGGCCCTAGTGAGAGGCCCGCACGACGATTTATAAACTCAGTGGCAGATATGATATAGGTTTCGCGAATAGTAGATCTCCCTCATAACTTTCAAATGTGAACAAAGAAGCACACGAGTCTTAATTACTGCTATATATGCATTAAAGATAACTATCCGCCAGTGACAGAAACGTAATTCGCTGAAATTTCCCGCCTTTTTCTCAATACCTTCCTGTATAAAAAAATTACTATATTTTATGCATCGAATTTGTAGGTTGGTCTTTCGAGTTTAATTACAATGCTTGATGTACCATGTAATAAATACTTCATTAGCATGTTTTCGTACTCCTATTCCAGATGATCAAGTAAGACCATGTTGAACCTATTAGGTACCAAACTCCTATTCCAGCTGATCAAGTAAGACCATTGGCTGACTTTGACTATGACGGAGGTAAAACAACTATTTTCATTTGTCTATAGAATGTCATCCTAAATTAGCTTAGAAATTTACCAATTTTGCCTTATTCAGAGGCCTCTTCTAGCATGCGAGGTAGAGGGCGCGGTGGCCGTGGAAGGGGTAGGGTCGAGGTACTGACGTTTATAGTAGTGATTGCACTATTTTCTGTAGATTTTTTTACTTTCAAAAGCTTTGAATTCTGAGATTTTATTGTTCCTTGGAAATATTGGCTCCAATTTAATATATTCGGTTTAAAAGTTGATATTTCCGTGGGCTTTATTAAGAAAAGAGAAAGTGCTCTCTTTTCAACATTATGTGAGTTGAAAAGAGTAGTATTTTCCCTTTTCATTAGAGGTTATTTAGTATCTTCTCAATAGCTCACTGCACTGCAAATAGCAATCTTTGGTTTAACACGAGTAGGTGTGATTAGGAAATCTTTCTCCGTGGTATAGGCATTTTTTTGTGTTCTCCAAGAATACTCTTGAGTGGCTTTAGTGAAATTTCACCAAATTTCTGAAAATTGACAACTTCTATAAATATTTAGCAGATCTTGTTTTTGTTTCCAAGCCCATTTTTATCTTATGGAAATTGACTTGTGTTCGCATCGCTTGGTGAAAGAAATGATAAGATTGGATATATTAGAATTTACCATTGTGTTGTTTCATCTCCGCACTCCCTGTTGGTTAACGTATTGTGATTTCTGCAGGAAACTTCAATCGAGAGATTGACTACAATGAAGATGGTGGTTTGGATGCTCACCGTGGGTATGGAGGAAGAGGGAGAAGCCGCGGAAGAGGACGTGGTTATCGTGGCCGTGGAGGAGTTTTGGCGGGCGGGATATGCCACAAGGATCAGGTGGCTACAATGATTATGATGAATCAGAAGCACCACCTAATCAAGTTCATGGTTTTCGTGTCCGTGGAGGAGGTTTTGGCGGGCGGGATATACAGCAGGATCAGGTGGCTACAATGATTAATGAATCAGAAGCACCACCTACTCAAGCCCGTGGTAAGCTTCTAAATTCGTACATTGTTTCTGTATAACTTTTGCATCAAATGAAGCAAGACCATTGCAGGAAGCTGTTTAGGTATTATATCTTCTTGGCACATTACCCTGCTTGATACTCGTTTTATCTGACAAATAGAATATTCAGGGCCTTCAGTGTATGCTAGTGTTTGGTCATTGGCTAGCAATTGGAGACCTGAGAAAATATGCAATGTTATGCCAACATAGTAGTAAATATGCCATGTTTTTTCATTATGTTTGGTGCGAGAGATTGCCTAAAAAAAATCTAGGGAGAAAATTTGGCTGGGAAAAGTTTCCTTTGAAAGAATAGAGGCAAAACCCAGGGACAAGATTTTTGATTGAATATCTAAAAAGATGATTTGGATTTTGAGAATCTTCAAAGAGAAATTTTAGAAACAAACTTGGCATTAAGAGATCTAAGTAGAGTTTTCATTGATAGATCCAGGGGGGGGGGGGGGGGGGGGAATTTGTATTAGATGATATAGAGGTAGAACATTGATTTGAGAGCATGTAGAGATTACTTGAAAGAGAACGTACAGTGAGAACATACGGAGAAGACTTGACTGAAATCTTTGAACTAAATATGTGGATGAGAGAATCTGGATAATGATACTGGAGACAAAAGTGGGACTGGAAGTAAATGAGATAATGTTTGGATTATAATTCTAGAGAGTGAACCCAGATCACCCTGGTCAGCAAACAAAAAAGAGATTCTAAAGAGTGAAAATTGGTTTAAGAGATTCTAGAGAGAGAATTTGGTGACTCCTTAAAATAGTCATAGATGTCTTATATGTTGCAAATAAGCATATTGTAGATATTTTTATCCTTGAGTCTTTATCTAGTGCAATATGTAGGAATAATAGCCAAATCAATGTGCTTGTTGCTTGAAGTCAGGTTAAGTCTTTAAATTCAAACCTCACTGTCATGGTACAACTATATTATAAAATTTATGTGCTAGTGTTTTTTGCTTTTTAGCCTGTTCTGAGATCAAACAGTCTTTGATACGGTAATAGATTTAGGGTAATAATAAAAATAAAATAATAAAAGAAGCTAAATCTAACACTGCTTAAGACAAAAGCTATGTGTGAACGGACGGGAATTGATGAATAGTAGGTGTTGGAAGCCAATCGTGGTTTTTGGCTAGTCAAGAAATTCTCGTACATTGATGGTTGGAGATGGACCTTTTTCAGGATTTACTTGGAGATTATAAGTATGATTCGATGAACATTATCGATTATTTCTCACGTAAATGAACTCCCAGATTCTTTTCGGACTTGGGTATATCTAACATGTATGATGTGGGTTATATTTTGGCAAGTTATGCTGTCTATGTGACATTGTGAGCACTTTGCATGCCTGAAATTTTTTGGGCAGTTGTGCCTTGCCTCCTTGGTTCGGTACCTGTATGAGATATGCTTGAATAAGTTATTTTCTTTTAGGCGGTAGAAGTTGTGAGACCAGTTATTTTCACTAGCAGCTATGTCACAGTTAGCCATGAAGAGTCATTTATGCACATATTAGAAACTGGCATCATAATGGCTCATAAATGATATGAAAGTTCTCCATGAATAATGATATGGTACACAATAAAATGGTTTATCTAAATGATACTAATTATTTGCTGGAATTGTGCAGGACGAGGTCGTGGTAGAGGAAGAGGTCGTGGGCGCGGACGTGGTCGTGATTACAGGGCAGATGTAATGGCCCAGCCTAATGTTTGATTGGGAGTGCTCTGACTTCCGTGTTTGTTATTTATTGGAAAAAGGGAAAGAAAAGAACTTCACATATATGTTTCGGTAGGCACCAAGTCCTGTATGGCAACTTCAGTTTTATTGTTTGCTAGGATTATTCATGTTTGTTGTTTTGAAGGAATTGTGTTCTATTTTTGCCTTACAAATGTTTTTTTTAACCGATGCTATTGAAATCAACTTTTCTGCATCTTTTTTTTCCTTGTTTAAGATTCTATGATGCTCTTTGCACAAATATTCAGAATTTTGCTAGGCGCCTCTGGAAGAAGATATCAACTTGTTTATGAAATACATTATTCAATTTTCTCACTTCGGTGGTGAGAAATGTGATACAAGTTTTAGCTGAAATAGAATTGGATCATAGTTTTAGCAGTTTGTGAAAATATCTGTAAATGATGAATTGACAATATTTGTTCCTTTGGTATGACTTGCAAAACACAATATTGCAAATGATCTGTAAAAGATCAGTTGAGGACGCGAGCTTCTATTAGTGCGACAAATTGATGCAAATGATTTTAATCTGAAACTGGGGTAGTTATAGTTTATGGGAAAATTGTAAGATTAAAAAGAACGGAATCCTCTACTTCATCACTGAGTCACATCACACATTTGCTATGTCTTACTTCTTCCCTAGTGTGTTTTTTGCATGACAAACTCTCCCTTTTCTCAAGCCCATTACTATGGATGATAATTTAGCATTTCTTTTGAAAGTTTATTGACCTGTTCCCCAATTAGCTCTGAAAGAGAACATATTTTGCAGTTTTACCGGGACAAGTATATGATACATTGACATATTGGAGGAAACTGAATTCAAGAATTACTCATTCTTCATAATAATACAAGAACTATCCGGATCGTTGCAAAGTGCCATAATAACATTTTACTGCCTTTTTTGTAAATTCATGATCGTTCTCACCCGTGTACGAGTTATCTTTATTTTGTTATTTTGATAAAGCCTCAACGAATTGCTTGTTTAGAAAGTAAGTTTCCCAATTTTAGTAAATTTTTATTTGAATTAGAATTAGAGTTGTTATTTTGATAATACAAGAACTATCCGGATCGTTGCAAAGTGCCATATAACATTTTACTGCCTTTTTTGTAAATTCATGATCGTTTCTCACCGTGTACGAGTTATCTTTATTTTTGTTATTTTGATAAAGCCTCAACGAATTTGCTTGTTTAGAAAGTAAGTTTTCCAATTTTAGTAAATTTTTATTTGAATTAGAATTAGAGTTGTTAATTCTAAATCTGGGAAGCTATGTTCTATTGTTTTTCAGTTGATGATTTGAAGATAATTAAGTTTTAGTTTTCAGTTAAGTTTGATTTGAGTTTAATTTATGTTTAGAGTTTAGGAGAAACCCTAATTTAACAATTAGGTTAACGTAATCTCTCAACTTCTTGCTTCCGCAACTTTATTTTATGTTAATAATGCTTTAGAAATCGGGAATTATAGCTTAGGACTTTGGGAGTTATACTGTTGTTCTCAAAGTTTTAAGTCAAAAAATGAAATGTGTGAATTCGATCATCACTCTTGATATTTAATGCATATACCGGAATATAAAGAGGAGGTAATTTTAATTCAATTGTACCTAATCAACCAAGTAGAATCGGCTTGCATTTACCCAAACCATAGAAAAGAAGATTACTTGGATATAGGTCGCAATACTTGCATGTACCTTTGATAGGAGTGTTTTTTTCTCTCTTCCAATGCACTAAATAAGCAAGCTGGAATAATTTACTATATAGTACACCTGGAAGAATAATGGTATGCATACTGCATTTATGGGTTTTAAAATCAAGTTTTTGACAAGAAATAAGATAATCAATCTTGTGTATTTTAACTTGTGCGTTTTAAAGTAATAACGGTGAACAAAAGAGCAAAGGTTCGCTCAAAGTGATAATTGATTTTCTTTCCTTGCGATAATGGTGAGCGAAAATCATATACAGGGTTGCGATTTACTTTAATATTAATGGGTATTCTCACATATCCAAATACCAAACAAATGAATTTGATTTCACGCAAAAGATATCTTCACATACCCTCTTCTGTAATTAAGCTTGTACAGGTTCTCACACTAAGCTCAGAATTACAAACTTTTCAAGACTAACACTCTTCTCTGCAAGTGTGAACATATATCACAACAGCACTACCATTTTTTATTATTGAATATGATACAAATAATACAATAATATTCCAGTAATAATAAGTGAGATACAAATAAAATATTATCGGTCGGAATAAAAGCCTTGGGTGACAACTTAACTCGGACGCATCAAATATTCTAAAGCCTCAGATTTACTGCAAAAAACTAGCGTACTTCGCCCCGAGAAAGAGCCTTTGTATGCAAAGAAGAGCGTTTTTGGTAACCTCTGCATTTTCATGATTCATCAGCCTCATTACTCGCTCTTTGGCCTTGAGATCATTCACTATGAGCCGGCCGGCAGGATGGTACTGGATGAATTGTGAAAGATCATAGCAGGCAACAGCTAGTGTTCTAGGATCTCCAGATGTGTCAAGGATTGTGACAAGGACCCGTAAAATCTGCAATGCAATACCACCAACGATTATAATGAGAGAAAGGACTAACTATATAATATAAACTGATTGTTTTACAAACCAAAACTGAAGGTGCATAAATATCGCAGCTAATATATTTTGGATGGTGTCTGTAAACCTATAAAGAAACAATAAGGGGCATCACTTATCGGAATCCATAACAGAAAAATCTCTTCATACATTGGTCTGATTACTTTTCGGAGTTCTTGACATATACAAGCAGTGACTTACCAGCTTTCTCCAAACCATCTAAACTTCTAAAGGGATTCATCAACATGGCTGGTGTGTGGTCGCGTTCCCTATTTCAAAAATGTACATGTCATTTCCGAAGAGGTTGGGGATGTTTTCTTCTAGTTTGAATTGTTGATACGTATAGTTTCATGTTCTCAAACATCACTAGTACCCGAATTATTCATGCCTATTAATGTCGTCAATATCGTCTACAAACAACTATAATAACAACTTCTGAGTTGACACATGATATTGAAAAATATATCATCCATATATTTTGATACCTACATGGATCTATTATATATCTGTATATACAATGATGAATAGGCCACTGCGTAGGTTGTAAATGAAAAAAGGTGTAACAAAACTTACCTGGAAATCATTTTCTTCAAAGTTTGTAATATTTTCACGCCAGAAAAATGGATCTTTGTGCATTGGAGACCAATCAAGATGGCCAAGAAGGACTTCCTGCTTGTACTTATCAAAGAACTAAGCTTCTTAATATTATCTTTAAGACCTTCTTCTAGTTGATTCAGAGCTTCCAACAAGTCCTGTGGATAATTCCCAAAAGCATGAAGACAAAACTTTCCAAATAATACGATTAAGTAGGGACAAAATTTTACAACAAGCATTCATTAAGTTGTAAAGCACATGTGAGGCTAAACCATGCATTTGCGTCACAACGATGTTGTAGCAACGTGTTTATCAGCAAACATCAGTTACTGCATTGTTGTTGGCCATAAAAAGGTTACATCTTGGCCGTTTCTTCTCACCTCATCACTCCAAGCCTGCGCTTTCAAGTTTTGAACAATTTGCGGCAATCCGAGAGGTACCATTTGCGCCCCAAACGTCCCTTTAGGAAGCAAGTTCCGAAGGGTTAGTACAACAACCCTCACAACCTGAAAGAAGTTTGACCCGCCGAAGTTTGAGAAAAAGATATATAGAACCAGTATAGAAATGTTGGCATGGATGGATGCAGTGTTGCCGGCTAAGGTGTTGAACAAATAAGTACATGCTTTGAATCCAACTGAGTAAGAATAAAATTACCTTCTCCTTCGTTGAACCTTTAATGACATCTACTAGCTGGGGCAGAGCCCTAGAAGTAGCCAGGTATTCCACTGCAGGTTCATAGTAGGACAGGAGCCAAACACAGAGGCATGTTTCATAAAGGAGCTGGGAGAAACAAAATCAGACGTCATTTACAGGACTCGCATGAAAGCAACAAGGGTGTTTAAAGCAGGGTTCAAAAATGCCTAACGCTACAGAAAATCGGAAAGCTGAAAACCCCATATATCCTCAATTTATTGGATGATAATTGGAGAACCCATATTCGGCAAAAAACAGAAAAGAAGGAAATAACACCGAAACTTTTCAAACAGATATTGCCGATTAATTGCGAACATATCCAATTTTCATCGATATTTCGGGAAAAAATGGCAATTTAGTAGACATTTCCTGATTAATCAACGCTTTAATAAAGATGAATTTATTAAAATTTTGGAGTGATAACTGTCACGAATTTCAAAGTCGAAACTTCTGCTGACTTACCCTGTCAAAATACACTTATTTTCTATAAATGGCCACATCTGGTCCTACATCCAAACACGTCCAAATGTTTGGGGTTTTTTTTTTTTTTTTTTTTATAAATGAAAATATTTTATTAATTAAAAAAAACACCTACAAGCCACAATGGCAAGAAGCCAGAGATACATGCTTACAAGAAAAGCCTAACAATTGGCCTTGAAGAAAGAAAAAGTCTGAACACAGACTAGGAAGAAGGCACTAAAACAAAAGTCATCCTCCATGCAAAATGGTATCCCAGTTAACATCTCCACAAACACGTCCATATGTTCTCCATCTTTCGATCGAATTTTGTACTTTGTACTTTATCCATACAGAAGGACACTACTCATTATTACTTATCAATAAGGAATATATACATACCTGTATCTTAAATTCGAAACAAACAAACTATAATCACCTGGATGGATTGTTGAGTTGATGCTGGAGAAATTAAAGGAATAAGCAGCTTCACACCATCTTTTTTAACAAACGAAGATCTGACCGAGGGTTCCTTCAGCAAAGTCGCTAAGCAACTAATAGCAGTTGGGATGCCACGTGTAGGATGAGAAGGATTCTTTAGCTGCATGTACATGGAATGAAAATGGTCTACTTATTAGTTAAGTGATTATAATGAGTAGAGCCTATAGCATTCATATTTATTTTCTGTAATGCATGTATCATAAGGGGGAACCAGTAGTTACGTCCTATCATAGTAAAGAGATGTTTAGATAACATTGTATCCAATATATTAGCAAAAAAAATATAGTGATCAAACCACTAATTCATGTTCTGTACAATATGGAAAAAGTGTTTTTGTAAGAATATTTTTGTTATTAGTTAACTGGTAACTATTTTTTTCAATCAAGGTCTAAGGTAATGAAACATGTAACTTATCTTTAATACTATTGTTTGGTTAGTGAGAAGACACATAGTTCGTTTACTGGGATTTTCATAATTGTGTGGTGCTTTGAAATCTACGGGATGAGGACTGAGAGTGTGACACATAGTCTTCAACATGGTGTGACAAATTGGGCACAGCCACTTTGTGATGGCTCAAAAGGATACTATATTTGTAAGCATGTATTATAAGATCAAATCAAACCTACAGTCAATCATGCGCTACTGTTGATCAATTTCTTCCACCTAAACGTTTATATACGAAGTTACTTAATTGGCTTTCGACACAAAAATAGATCAATCTCGCATTCTATGACAGCAAAGAACAAAATCCATCAGAAGGAAAAGAAAGTAGAAACTACGAAGCAGCTTGGAAAAATTAAGACTACTTGAACTTTAGTTCAACGAGATGGGGAAGATGATATCCTTCTTAAGTCTTAAGGTTCATTAAACAACTAGGCGGTGTTTGTTTTTTAAGTTTTTGCTGACATTGATTTGAGAGCATGTAGAGATTACTTGGAAAGAGAACGTACAGTGAGAACATACGGAGAAGACTTGACTGAAATCTTTGAACTAAATATTGTGGATTGAGAGAATCTGGATAATGATACTGGAGACAAAAGTGGGACTGGAAGTAAATGAGATAATGTTTGGATTATAATTCTAGAGAGTGAACCCAGATCACCCTGGTCAGCAAAACAAAAAAGAGATTCTAAAGAGTGAAAATTTGGTTTAAGAGATTCTAGAGAGAGAATTTGGTGACTCCTTAAAATAGTCATAGATGTCTTATATGTTGCAAATAAGCATATTGTAGATATTTTTATCCTTGAGTCTTTATCTAGTGCAATATGTAGGAATAATAGCCAAATCAATGTGCTTGTTGCTTGAAGTCAGGTTAAGTCTTTAAATTCAAACCTCACTGTCATGGTACAACTATATTATAAAATTTATGTGCTAGTGTTTTTTGCTTTTTAGCCTGTTCTGAGATCAAACAGTCTTTGATACGGTAATAGATTTAGGGTAATAATAAAAATAAAATAATAAAAGAAGCTAAATCTAACACTGCTTAAGACAAAAGCTATGTGTGAACGGACGGGAATTGATGAATAGTAGGTGTTGGAAGCCAATCGTGGTTTTTGGCTAGTCAAGAAATTCTCGTACATTGATGGTTGGAGATGGACCTTTTTCAGGATTTACTTGGAGATTATAAGTATGATTCGATGAACATTATCGATTATTTCTCACGTAAATGAACTCCCAGATTCTTTTCGGACTTGGGTATATCTAACATGTATGATGTGGGTTATATTTTGGGCAAGTTATGCTGTCTATGTGACATTGTGAGCACTTTGCATGCCTGAAATTTTTTGGGCAGTTGTGCCTTGCCTCCTTGGTTCGGTACCTGTATGAGATATGCTTGAATAAGTTATTTTCTTTTAGGCGGTAGAAGTTGTGAGACCAGTTATTTTCACTAGCAGCTATGTCACAGTTAGCCATGAAGAGTCATTTATGCACATATTAGAAACTGGCATCATAATGGCTCATAAATGATATGAAAGTTCTCCATGAATAATGATATGGTACACAATAAAATGGTTTATCTAAATGATACTAATTATTTGCTGGAATTGTGCAGGACGAGGTCGTGGTAGAGGAAGAGGTCGTGGGCGCGGACGTGGTCGTGATTACAGGGCAGATGTAATGGCCCAGCCTAATGTTTGATTTGGGAGTGCTCTGACTTCCGTGTTTTGTTATTTATTTGGAAAAAGGGAAAGAAAAGAACTTCACATAT
Organism: Kingdonia uniflora; assembly: GCA_014058105.1. Classification (NCBI taxonomy): domain Eukaryota; kingdom Viridiplantae; phylum Streptophyta; class Magnoliopsida; order Ranunculales; family Circaeasteraceae; genus Kingdonia; species Kingdonia uniflora. The sequence continues at coordinate 31,572 of JACGCM010000742.1, read as the reverse complement.
ATGTTTCGGTAGGCACCAAGTCCTGTATGGCAACTTCAGTTTTATTGTTTGCTAGGATTATTCATGTTTGTTGTTTTGAAGGAATTGTGTTCTTATTTTTGCCTTACAAATTGGTTTTTTTTTAACCGATGCTATTGAAATCAACTTTTCTGCATCTTTTTTTTCCTTGTTTAAGATTCTATGATGCTCTTTGCACAAAATATTCAGAATTTTGCTAGGCGCCTCTGGAAGAAGATATCAACTTGTTTATGAAATACATTATTCAATTTTCTCACTTCGGTGGTGAGAAATGTGATACAAGTTTTAGCTGAAATAGAATTGGATCATAGTTTTAGCAGTTTGTGAAAATATCTGTAAATGATGAATTGACAATATTTGTTTCCTTTGGTATGACTTGCAAAACACAATATTGCAAATGATCTGTAAAAGATCAGTTGAGGACGCGAGCTTCTATTAGTGCGACAAATTGATGCAAATGATTTTAATCTGAAACTGGGGTAGTTATAGTTTATGGGAAAATTGTAAGATTAAAAAGAACGGAATCCTCTACTTCATCACTGAGTCACATCACACATTTGCTATGTCTTACTTCTTCCCTAGTGTGTTTTTTGCATGACAAACTCTCCCCTTTTCTCAAGCCCATTACTATGGATGATAATTTAGCATTTCTTTTGAAAGTTTATTGACCTTGTTCCCCAATTAGCTCTGAAAGAGAACATATTTTGCAGTTTTACCGGGACAAGTATATGATACATTGACATATTGGAGGAAACTGAATTCAAGAATTACTCATTCTTCATAATAATACAAGAACTATCCGGATCGTTGCAAAGTGCCATAATAACATTTTACTGCCTTTTTTGTAAATTCATGATCGTTTCTCACCCGTGTACGAGTTATCTTTATTTTTGTTATTTTGATAAAGCCTCAACGAATTTGCTTGTTTAGAAAGTAAGTTTTCCCAATTTTAGTAAATTTTTATTTGAATTAGAATTAGAGTTGTTAATTCTAAATCTTGGGAAGCTATGTTCTATTGTTTTTCAGTTGATGATTTGAAGATAATTAAGTTTTAGTTTTCAGTTAAGTTTTGATTTGAGTTTAATTTATGTTTTAGAGTTTAGGAGAAACCCTAATTTAACAATTAGGTTAACGTAATCTCTCAACTTCTTGCTTCCGCAACTTTATTTTATGTTAATAATGCTTTAGAAATCGGGAATTATAGCTTAGGACTTTGGGAGTTATACTGTTGTTCTCAAAGTTTTAAGTCAAAAAATGAAATGTGTGAATTCGATCATCACTCTTGATATTTAATGCATATACCGGAATATAAAGAGGAGGTAATTTTAATTCAATTGTACCTAATCAACCAAGTAGAATCGGCTTGCATTTACCCAAACCATAGAAAAGAAGATTACTTGGATATAGGTCGCAATACTTGCATGTACCTTTGATAGGAGTGTTTTTTTTCTCTCTTCCAATGCACTAAATAAGCAAGCTGGAATAATTTACTATATAGTACACCTGGAAGAATAATGGTATGCATACTGCATTTATGGGTTTTAAAATCAAGTTTTTGACAAGAAATAAGATAATCAATCTTGTGTATTTTAACTTGTGCGTTTTAAAGTAATAACGGTGAACAAAAGAGCAAAGGTTCGCTCAAAGTGATAATTGATTTTCTTTCCTTGCGATAATGGTGAGCGAAAATCATATACAGGGTTGCGATTTACTTTAATATTAATGGGTATTCTCACATATCCAAATACCAAACAAATGAATTTGATTTCACGCAAAAGATATCTTCACATACCCTCTTCTGTAATTAAGCTTGTACAGGTTCTCACACTAAGCTCAGAATTACAAACTTTTCAAGACTAACACTCTTCTCTGCAAGTGTGAACATATATCACAACAGCACTACCATTTTTTATTATTGAATATGATACAAATAATACAATAATATTCCAGTAATAATAAGTGAGATACAAATAAAATATTATCGGTCGGAATAAAAGCCTTGGGTGACAACTTAACTCGGACGCATCAAATATTCTAAAGCCTCAGATTTACTGCAAAAAACTAGCGTACTTCGCCCCGAGAAAGAGCCTTTGTATGCAAAGAAGAGCGTTTTTGGTAACCTCTGCATTTTCATGATTCATCAGCCTCATTACTCGCTCTTTGGCCTTGAGATCATTCACTATGAGCCGGCCGGCAGGATGGTACTGGATGAATTGTGAAAGATCATAGCAGGCAACAGCTAGTGTTCTAGGATCTCCAGATGTGTCAAGGATTGTGACAAGGACCCGTAAAATCTGCAATGCAATACCACCAACGATTATAATGAGAGAAAGGACTAACTATATAATATAAACTGATTGTTTTACAAACCAAAACTGAAGGTGCATAAATATCGCAGCTAATATATTTTTGGATGGTGTCTGTAAACCTATAAAGAAACAATAAGGGGCATCACTTATCGGAATCCATAACAGAAAAATCTCTTCATACATTGGTCTGATTACTTTTCGGAGTTCTTGACATATACAAGCAGTGACTTACCAGCTTTCTCCAAACCATCTAAACTTCTAAAGGGATTCATCAACATGGCTGGTGTGTGGTCGCGTTCCCTATTTCAAAAATGTACATGTCATTTCCGAAGAGGTTGGGGATGTTTTCTTCTAGTTTGAATTGTTGATACGTATAGTTTCATGTTCTCAAACATCACTAGTACCCGAATTATTCATGCCTATTAATGTCGTCAATATCGTCTACAAACAACTATAATAACAACTTCTGAGTTGACACATGATATTGAAAAATATATCATCCATATATTTTGATACCTACATGGATCTATTATATATCTGTATATACAATGATGAATAGGCCACTGCGTAGGTTGTAAATGAAAAAAGGTGTAACAAAACTTACCTGGAAATCATTTTCTTCAAAGTTTGTAATATTTTCACGCCAGAAAAATGGATCTTTGTGCATTGGAGACCAATCAAGATGGCCAAGAAGGACTTCCTGCTTGTACTTATCAAAAGAACTAAGCTTCTTAATATTATCTTTAAGACCTTCTTCTAGTTGATTCAGAGCTTCCAACAAGTCCTGTGGATAATTCCCAAAAGCATGAAGACAAAACTTTCCAAATAATACGATTAAGTAGGGACAAAATTTTACAACAAGCATTCATTAAGTTGTAAAGCACATGTGAGGCTAAACCATGCATTTGCGTCACAACGATGTTGTAGCAACGTGTTTATCAGCAAACATCAGTTACTGCATTGTTGTTGGCCATAAAAAGGTTACATCTTGGCCGTTTCTTCTCACCTCATCACTCCAAGCCTGCGCTTTCAAGTTTTGAACAATTTGCGGCAATCCGAGAGGTACCATTTGCGCCCCAAACGTCCCTTTAGGAAGCAAGTTCCGAAGGGTTAGTACAACAACCCTCACAACCTGAAAGAAGTTTGACCCGCCGAAGTTTGAGAAAAAGATATATAGAACCAGTATAGAAATGTTGGCATGGATGGATGCAGTGTTGCCGGCTAAGGTGTTGAACAAATAAGTACATGCTTTGAATCCAACTGAGTAAGAATAAAATTACCTTCTCCTTCGTTGAACCTTTAATGACATCTACTAGCTGGGGCAGAGCCCTAGAAGTAGCCAGGTATTCCACTGCAGGTTCATAGTAGGACAGGAGCCAAACACAGAGGCATGTTTCATAAAGGAGCTGGCAGAAACAAAATCAGACGTCATTTACAGGACTCGCATGAAAGCAACAAGGGTGTTTAAAGCAGGGTTCAAAAATGCCTAACGCTACAGAAAATCGGAAAGCTGAAAACCCCATATATCCTCAATTTATTGGATGATAATTGGAGAACCCATATTCGGCAAAAAACAGAAAAGAAGGAAATAACACCGAAACTTTTCAAACAGATATTGCCGATTAATTGCGAACATATCCAATTTTCATCGATATTTCGGGAAAAAATGGCAATTTAGTAGACATTTCCTGATTAATCAACGCTTTAATAAAGATGAATTTATTAAAATTTTGGAGTGATAACTGTCACGAATTTCAAAGTCGAAACTTCTGCTGACTTACCCTGTCAAAATACACTTATTTTCTATAAATGGCCACATCTGGTCCTACATCCAAACACGTCCAAATGTTTGGGGTTTTTTTTTTTTTTTTTTTTATAAATGAAAATATTTTATTAATTAAAAAAAACACCTACAAGCCACAATGGCAAGAAGCCAGAGATACATGCTTACAAGAAAAGCCTAACAATTGGCCTTGAAGAAAGAAAAAGTCTGAACACAGACTAGGAAGAAGGCACTAAAACAAAAGTCATCCTCCATGCAAAATGGTATCCCAGTTAACATCTCCACAAACACGTCCATATGTTCTCCATCTTTCGATCGAATTTTGTACTTTGTACTTTATCCATACAGAAGGACACTACTCATTATTACTTATCAATAAGGAATATATACATACCTGTATCTTAAATTCGAAACAAACAAACTATAATCACCTGGATGGATTGTTGAGTTGATGCTGGAGAAATTAAAGGAATAAGCAGCTTCACACCATCTTTTTTAACAAACGAAGATCTGACCGAGGGTTCCTTCAGCAAAGTCGCTAAGCAACTAATAGCAGTTGGGATGCCACGTGTAGGATGAGAAGGATTCTTTAGCTGCATGTACATGGAATGAAAATGGTCTACTTATTAGTTAAGTGATTATAATGAGTAGAGCCTATAGCATTCATATTTATTTTCTGTAATGCATGTATCATAAGGGGGAACCAGTAGTTACGTCCTATCATAGTAAAGAGATGTTTAGATAACATTGTATCCAATATATTAGCAAAAAAAATATAGTGATCAAACCACTAATTCATGTTCTGTACAATATGGAAAAAGTGTTTTTGTAAGAATATTTTTGTTATTAGTTAACTGGTAACTATTTTTTTCAATCAAGGTCTAAGGTAATGAAACATGTAACTTATCTTTAATACTATTGTTTGGTTAGTGAGAAGACACATAGTTCGTTTACTGGGATTTTCATAATTGTGTGGTGCTTTGAAATCTACGGGATGAGGACTGAGAGTGTGACACATAGTCTTCAACATGGTGTGACAAATTGGGCACAGCCACTTTGTGATGGCTCAAAAGGATACTATATTTGTAAGCATGTATTATAAGATCAAATCAAACCTACAGTCAATCATGCGCTACTGTTGATCAATTTCTTCCACCTAAACGTTTATATACGAAGTTACTTAATTGGCTTTCGACACAAAAATAGATCAATCTCGCATTCTATGACAGCAAAGAACAAAATCCATCAGAAGGAAAAGAAAGTAGAAACTACGAAGCAGCTTGGAAAAATTAAGACTACTTGAACTTTAGTTCAACGAGATGGGGAAGATGATATCCTTCTTAAGTCTTAAGGTTCATTAAACAACTAGGCGGTGTTTGTTTTTTAAGTTTTTGCTGCTGAAAATTTTTTCAGCAAAAAAATTCAGCAGTTGGGAACTTAAAAACAAACACCACCCTAATATTGGAAAATGTTTTAGCATGGAATAAAACTACAAAATTAAAGATGCCATCTAGTAAAACAAAATTTAACTAAATAAACTTACCTGCGCACAAAGCCACTCCACCACTCCAATCAACACATCCTCAATATTAGTGATCTTGCTCTTCGAGTTTGAGGCTTCCCCATTTGCAATAACAGCACTATGGGTCTTCGATCTAGCGCTATTGTCAAACAAAAATACACATATTTAATACAACTATATATAGCAATATGTTATGTTGCAAGAATTCAACTCACGAGTACAACAACTAAGATAAACTTAATTACCTTATTACCAGAGACAGTATCTTGCAGCTTTTCTCTTGTATGAACCAGTTATTTTTCGAGAGCAATCTATACAAACAAGAGAAGCAAATTGCTTTGAAATTTCAGTAATCAAAGTGCACGAAGAAAATTCTGAGCTTTTAGAAAAATAAACAAATAAATATATTATACTTCAAAGAAACATGACACATGAGGGGAAAATTAGTAGCCTTATTGAATAAGGGGTAAATGACCATCCCTGACATTTATCCAGGTCAAACAGATGAAGGTCAAATGATGAATTGAAACGTGGATTGAAATATCAACAGAGTTATTAGAGTTATGCCACTCATTTGTTGAAACTGATATGGGAATTTGCTCCTAAGGCCCACAAGGAGATGAATTAAGACTTGATTTTTGGTGAGGAGATATCTTCGTCATGAAGGTCATTCTCACCGAAAATCAAATCATGCAGATGATTAAAATTTTAGGAAAGAGGAATCAAGAATAGGGACCTCTAGGGACGTCCAGTATATCTTAAAACTTAAACACTACATTTGATGTGGCTAAGAGATTCTAAGATAACTGATTTTAGCCAGAATGAACTCATTCTGATGGGATACCATCATCACCAATAGTCAGTCCTGACTTGTCCCCAGGTGGACCGCTTGAGTAAGTATCATAATATCCAAGCCCAAGTACATTTATATACATCATGCAATGGATAAATCGAAATAGTATCAAACAACAAAACTTGAAGTATTTTGATGGTTTTGAGTAAACAACATAACTTAAGAAAGGTTCATAAGTATCTTCATTTGCAAGAGACTTGTCATGGAATAATTTTGCCCATTTTGGATTTCCTGGACATAGAATGAACAGTGTGTCAAATAACAGAAGTTTCGAATGAACTTTAGTTGTTAAAACACTTTCTTTACCTGTGAGCATTTCATCAATAAGAGCAAGAACATATTCCACTGTTTCTTCCTTGAGTATATCTCGCAATATGTTGACGAAAACCCGAATATAAGCTGGACCATCCTGTCAGAAATGTCAGCATTATAAACAGAATGGGTAGTTTTGCGATAACCCCTAATAGGAGTTAAGTTCACAGATTTGTGTTTTTCGTTGGAAGACACTCGTGTCATAAGAGTAAGACTTTATTCGGGGTCGTCTATCTGTTTGTTCACGCGTCAGAATAAAACTGAGAAACAAATCTATATAACCTTACATCATCAAGGAGTGTTGCACGGTAACTTTCAGATCTTTTGTCGTAACGTCTTAACAGCTGAAGACATGTTCCTGTGATAAGCTTAGTTGTCATGTAAGTTTCCCAGGGGATGTCCCTCTTGAGAACCTTCAAGAACACAACAAAAAATGGCTATGAAATAAAGTAACAGCATCCTAGTAGCAGTTTGTCAATATTACTATGCCTGAAACAAAGATCATGACTAAATTAAAGAAGAATTGGGAAGTTGCTTTCGCAGCCTCCCTATGAAAAGTTGGAAGTTACTTCTCAAAAAAAGCTTGTATGTTTTATAGTTACCTATGATTTATATTTAGCAATATCACCTCAAATTTATATCTGTATCAAAAAATGAAGAAACCTGGCTTTGGAGTCTTCTAACGCTAAATTAGTGTAAGCAACACTTGTATTTTAGAAACAAAAGACATGATTTTTTCATATATTTTACTGTGTTCAGCTTTAAAACAAACTGGTTAATCCGCATTGAGAAGGCCACGCTGGATCAAATAAGTGAAAAGAACTATATAAATTAGGAAAACCAACTGATTGGGAGATTTACTCATGAATCTCATATGAAGAGGGGATTAAAGACAAAGGGAATCAAACTCCAGATTCAAACGAGGGGAAACAAGAAACAAAGTTGAAAGCAGAAACTAGGTATTACTAGAACTAAAAAACTTAGTAAAATCGATGGGTCGATTTGAACATGGTCCGCAATCTTTAACATCTTTCACTTGGGGGGGGAAGAGACCGGCAGAGCTTGACTTTCATAAATGATGTTAGAAATCCCGAGATCACTTTATGTAAATGAAAACAACATGTTCTTCATCACCCCAACTTCAACTATGCTAATTCTCACTCTTAACGACTATGATATAAGTAAATGAGAGTAAGGTATAGTTAACAAATACTCGGTTACTTTATCCAAGTTTAAAATTGAGGGATTGTTGCTTGTGCCTTTTGCACTAAAACAAAAGGGTTTACAGTTGCATTCCAATAATTATCTAAGCTTATTTGCGACCTTTGTAGATTATTTTTTGACCATGATTTGCGTATATCGTCCATATAGCCTATCGATTACTGCACACACAGTAAGGGTTAGAATCAAGTGTCTAAGGTGGTTTCGGTAATTGGATCTTCATATAGCAACTTGTAGTCAGTACCCTCAATTCTCGAATATCTGCTTATTATATGACTGATTGTATGCTTACATATTTTAATACTTTTCACATAAACTTTGTAAATCAACAATCACATCATTTAAAAGAGATCATTGTCCTATGTATTTGATTGTTGATAAATCATATATTTTAGTATTTGTTTAAGATGTTCGAAGGATTGCTTATAATATACATCATCTAGAAACACATACTTATTTGAAAATTTACATTTCATAAGTGTTGATCTTGAATTAGCACCTTAACTTCATACATTGCTTTAGAAACCACTCCTTTTACATTTCACAGTGTTGATTTTGAGTTAATACCTTTCATTCATGCATTTCTTTAAAAACCAATATTCTATCATTTATTGGTTATCTTAATCACTCCATACACAACAACATTACATAACTATAGATAACATCCTTTCATTATTATCTACTCCAACAATCCTTAGAAAAACGGCAACTCAAAACACTTCCAACCCTTATTTGGCCCGTATGTCTCGCCAAACTCGACTAGAACTCAAAAAGATTATTTCTAGGGGAGAATCTTCGAGAACCCGAGTTCGAGCAATCCCCATAATTCGCATTTATATGGTCCCCCGAGTGCGTTGATCCCACTAATAAGTTGGTGGCTGGGTTTCCTCTCCAAAATGGAGGAAATCAACTTGGAAATTTCATCTCCAAGTTATACCTCCCAACATGGAATTAGAATGATCAATATCGAGCCCATTGATATGATCCTCCCAAATCAAGAAATAGCACCGCCGACACCAATGGAGATTGAATAAAATGTAACTGTAATTTTCGTATAACTCATAATATTTATAAAAATGCATTTTTGGGAATTAATCCTCATATAATAGCTTTTCTCTTGCAGGTTGTCAATAACGCAATGGTGGAAATCCCCAGATCGTTGTTTTAGATTGGAATTGGCTTTTGCACTATGTTTATGTAACCGTCTTTTACTTTTAATTATGCAGTCGTTGTGGTTGGTGTAATAAATTTGGTTTTAGTGTAATTTTTATGTACTATGTTTACATAATTGTGGTTGTTTACACTCCATTTCTATGTTGGGAGGTGCAACTTGGAGAGAAAGTTCTCCAAGATTTTCTCCATTTTGGATAGGAAACCCAACAACCAACTCATCGGTAAGATTAACACACTCGAGGGGACCATATAAAAGCGGGTTATAGGGATTGCTCAAGTTTAAGTCCTCAGAGATTCTCTCCTAAAAATAATTTTTCCGAGGACCAACCGAATTCGGCGAGACTTACGGGCCAAATAAGGCTTGGAAGTATTTTGGTTTTTATTTTTCTAGGATTGTTGGAGTTGAGAAGAATTAATAGATGTTATATAAAGTTATGTAATGGTATTGTGCATGGAGTGGTTAAGATAATCAATAAATTAGTTTCTGAAAATTGCATGAATGCAAGGTGTTAACTAAAGTTCAACACTTGTGAAATGCAAAAGAAGTGGTTTCTAAAGCAATGCATTGCATGAAGGCAATGTGTTAACTCAAGTTCAACGCTTGTGAAATGTAAATTTTTCAAAAGAGTATGTTTCTAGATGATGTATATTATAAACAATCATTGGAACATCTTAAATAAATACTAAAATGTATGATTTATCTATAAACAACTACATATAACAATGATCTATTTCAAAAGATGGGATTGTTGATGTACAAAGTTTATGTGAAAACTATTACAACATGTAAGCATAGAGTTAGTCATATGATAAGCAGAGGTTCGAGGGTTGAAGACTGACTCCAAGTTGTTATATGGATTTTGGATATAAACTAGAAAGTATATGATATTTAAACACTCTACATTAGATCCTATTTATAAATTGAGAATCTTTTTATTTAGTCTTATAATGCATGCTCACCTTCATTAAAAAAAACTCTTATGTCCAACTTTAACACTTTTTAGGGTTCAAAAAAATTAAATTTGGAATTGATATAATGACCACCGACTTGAAATCTATCAAACCCTAGCAAAATTGAACACTAAATCATTACATGCATATTAGATTGCACACCCCTTTATTATCCAAATCAATCAATCGGCAATAAACACAAACACAGTTATTAATTATATTCTCACGGTTTTTGCTTATCAGGTTTTATTACTGATTTTTGAGGTTGTGTATTTTTATGATGTATACAATAGCAATCAATCGGCAATAAACACAAACACAGTTATTAATTATATTCTCACGGTTTTTGCTTATCAGGTTTTATTACTGTTTTTTGAGGTTGTGTATTTTTATGATGTATACAATAGGAATCGATGATTGTGATTCATGTATATGTTTCGACTTATATAGTTTGCCTCTATGTATGTTGATTCATGTAAGGTTCTACATGGATTGTGGCTCATCTCCTAATCTCAATAATGGTAATGTAAGTATCGATCATTTTGTTGACCGAGTGGGTTTTCCAAACAGAACTCCAATTTTATCTACAATAAAAAAACAAAAGGAGAAATGTCTCTTAAGAAATACTGAGAAGCATACAACATATAGTGTGCGTAACCATCGTAAAAAGGTTAACCTTTATATAAGTTATAACTATAATATCAAATCACAAATAGTTCTGCAAGTGATGCGAAAGTCTAAATGCAGAACCAGCAACCTTCCAATTACCAATGTTATATCTGTATCAGGTGATTATTCGATGATCATCTACCTTATATTTATAATATCAACCATATTATCAGTAACTAGAGTTATTAGTATACGAATTTATCATACATTGTCATACCTCATATAATATATTAGATGTGAATACACAATCATTAACCAAAAATAAACCAAAATCGCAGATGTTTCTCAGAAATGATCCTCTAATTTACTAACTTTTGAAGAGCAAGAAGAAAAAAAAGGCTTCTAAGAAATGCCAAAAGATGTGCAACATACGCCTGTAAACAACGTGGAAAGGTATGCCCTTATATACCGTGTAACTCTAATGCCATGTCTGTCCATAGTTCTAGTATTGACGTTAACCTCTTATTGAAGGTCCAATTACCGAAGCCACCTGAGACACTTGATTCTAACCCTAATCGCAATGAAGACATGTTTGACTTGAATACTTAATCCCCTCCTAATATCGGTAATAGCATTGTGAGTATAATGGACAAGGATGTTTCCAAAATGGAGCTATACAATGCCATCCCTCCTCTACGTAAAATGCCTATAGAAAGAACAAAAATAAAAAGTGCCATCTTTAACTCACGTGCATTTGAATCAATTTTCCCTCTAGTCGTCGGTCAAGGTAATCAATCGAGAGAGCAACGGGACACTTTATTTTATCTTAAGTGTATCTCGTGCAACGATGATTGTTGTCAATAGTGCCTCCCTCCCTCGCGTAGAACTATGACACTCTTCTAAGTTTACAAAACACAAGATGTTATGAAATTATTCAGCTAAGAGTTGGTCGTCACACCAAACATCAAACCAAAAGTGGATTCAATCCTCCAGACCCATTAACAAGTCAATCTCATCCATGAAAATATACCCAGACTGGAGATCGATCCTCCACCCATATTTGATTATCAGCTTTCTTTGCAAACAAGTGGACCAGTCATACCATACTTCTTCCTTATCCTTCAATCCAAATTTTCCTCATTGTGAAATTCCTAAACATCATCCATACCATCCAAACGGAAGTATGTTAATATCTGCTACATAAACGCATCCAATAGCTGTCAAGGGCAAAATTTTCTTCCCCTCGTGACCTACGGAACATTGATATAGGTAGATTAGGTATTTGACGGATGAGGTGTCCGCAAGGCACATTTGAGATTATCCAAAATGAGAACACAGCCATATATTAGTATAAAACCTACATAAAAAAAACATTAAAAAAACTAGGCCCACATTAGGATTGAAAAATCTCATTGGTATATGGGATTACTGCTGTTTAAATGGATAGTAATTTTGATGAGTAAAAGTGTTTTGTGTATTAAATACTAAAGATTTGGTATTTTGATAATAACACTTGCAAAAGTAGGTTGTCTCTGACCATCAGGGCAAACGTGCAAATTCTTTTTAGAGGAGAAGGTTGCAGGATAGGGGATATTGGTGCAAGAAAATTGTTTTGCTCGATGGAGTTGTCACTGAGGGCCCTTCAAATACTTAAACCTCCCTCCTGGAAATGAAACCTCTCTTCCGTTAGGTAAAACGAAATATGAACCTTTTTTTTTCGGATGCATACCCAGAGCCATCCCACCGTACTGACAAGTGTGCTGGGGTTGTCTACATGTCGACAACAGGATGTTTTCATACAAAATGGTAAACCCATTTTACATACCTCAAAAAAATAAAAAATTATCTCCGCATCACCCGGATCTCTAGCCAACCACTATTTCAGATTTCAATCTTAGATGCAAAATTTCAACATATCCAACCCCTGTCTCCAAGAGTGGATCATATACACATTCATGTAGAAGTTGATGATATGAACTTTGTCTTCTAGTGTTAACCACATGAAAATATTTTGGGTTGTCATCTCTTTCTATAAACTATATGCCACTAAGCCATCGACCTTTGGCTCTATCTGATATCCTATCACTGAAAAGGAATTTGAATATTAAGTTTTTTGTCCCCACAAACTTTAATTTCAGACATAACTATAAAATCGATTTCCTCCTTCCAATCGAGGCCATAAATAGCACTCATTCACAGTCAAATAATCTTTTCAGGCGTACACAATTTTTATTCCACTCTCCAAGCTTGTTTTCCAAAAGATTTGAGTTTGCACCATAGTACATAACTTAACGTACCCGTGAAACCAAAAGAATTCCACCACTCTTCAATGACCGAGTTAATCCAATTCTCAAACCACATCAAGGCAAAACTTGGAGGGAGAAGGTATATACCTTATTGCTGCACAATCTAGTAAAATAGGGATAGTACTTCTCCACTATCAGCATTTTGAGATAAAACTTGCTAATAAAAGTGCACTCTAAGTACAATGTGAATCATCTTCATTGGGTAATCCGTAATTTGTATTTACGGATTTAGCCAAATTGGGATTTCTTATCAGATCACAAAAGTCAATCTCAAATTACTTAAAGGCTCAATTTTTTTTTCTTCTTATTTTCGACAATTCAAAATACCCTTTGTCTCTACTAATAAGCTGAATTCATACGCATAAATGCATAAAGAATATAAATTGCAATTAGTATTATAATGCATTGCTACCAAACAGGCCCTTAGTACAAGTAAACTTGGAAATCAGATAAAACATGATTGAATTACAAACCTGCTCTGTTGTTAACTCGGCTTGATTCGTTGCCATCGAAGCTCCTTGAAAGAGTGATCAAAATGATGAAGTAAACCCTAATTCGGTAATTGGAGGAGAGAGAGAGATATATGATCTAAACTCTGAAGCCTTCTTCTCTGAGATTTGGTTTATTTGACTACCTGGGTAGAAAAAACAAGAGCCTCTCCAGTAGTATTTGAAGGTTGAAACTTGAAACTCAAATGCTCCAAAACATTCCCCAAGACTAGGCACATTCTGGACCAATATTTTCTACAAAAACTACGTTAAAATGCACTTGAGAAGCACATAGCTGTTATGTGGCTCTTGATAAAAAAAAGTCGCATAATCTTTATGTACCTCATCGGTAATTTAAGCACGACCATAAAATCTGACAAGATGGCCTAAAATTACATTTTAAACACCATCACTTTCTAGATAGTGGTGGGGATTGTTTAGTAGAGTACTCCTCGAACGACTAATATATCACAACACGCTGAGAAAGGGTAAGAAATATTTTCACATACACAATGTACAGCATAAACATTAAACTAGAGATAATTATTAAACATTCAATTTTTTTTTATTACTTTGGTGCTCAACACATTACTTGAGACATAGTTTATTGATCGTTGAAGTTTTCATATAGCAGTAAAAACTTTGGATTCATTGTGTGCATATCTTTATAACCTCCGCTTGGTACTTCACCATAGTTCTTGTCAATAATATTTCATACTCATTTTTCACATCCAAAACACGTTTACAAATTCTTTGCCATACCCCTTGATTATAAAACCTACAAAATTAAATGCATTGGAGTAAAATCCTATTCTCCAGATTAAGCAGCACAATTACCAAATTCTAGGAAATAATTAGAGTCTTCCATTCTAACTCAATAAGAAGAAAATCCACCAGTTTTATGATCATCTTTTCTTAAGTTATAAAAAACAGGGGCTTCAATTTGATGCTAAGAGAATTTGATAAGTGAAAATGCATACAAACCTCCGTCTTATCCTAGCGTTACCATGCATACTACTCGAAACTTGAGTGTGTTTTAAATAGTAATTTTTTTGTTCCAACTCCAACTCCAACTATTGGAGATATTCTAAAAGGAAAAATTCGTGTGCCTGCAGTTAGTTTGGCAAATTGGGCTTACTTTACTTCACAGTTCACCCTTGAAATCCCACCCCTTTTTAACACCAAATTTTCAATTTTTTTCACTTGAAATCGATAAGCTCCTCTCTACTGTTTTCAAATTTTAGGGTTTCGGTAAATTGCTGAACCTCGACCTCACTTCTAGGGTTTAATTCAACATCAAAGGCATCGATTCAGAGCCGAAGATGGACTTTGACGAGTACGAGTACTTGGAGAAGACAGTAGAAGATCCCGAGAGCCGAAATGGTTCTTCGGGGAAGAGAGACCGAGACGAGAAGTCCCGTAGAAGTTCTCGAACGAAGGTTGATGAAGATGAGGAAAAAAGTGATCAAATTGCGGAGATTAAGGGCAAGAAATCAAGAGGGGAGGTGCAGAATGGCGAGAGAAGAGATTCCGATGATCGGGCGAGGTCGTCTCGAGGTGATAAACATGATAAGGATCGGCATAGAAGCAGTAGAGATGCGGAGAGAGATAGAGATCGAGGCGACCGCGGTGGAAGAGTTGATAGAGAGAAGGAGAAAGAGAAAGAGAAGGAGAAGCTTGAAGTGAGGGAGAGAGAGAAGGAGAGATTGAAAGAGAGGTATAAAGAGAAGGAAAGGGAGAGAGAGAAGGAAGTGGAGAAAGACAAGGAGAGGGAGAGGGAGAGGGAGAAGGAGAAGGAGAAGGAGAGAGAAAGAGAAAGGTCGCGGAGAAGCAGTAGTCGGTCGAGAAGGCATCGGAGTGATCATGAGAAGGATGCTGATGTTGAAATGCTAAGAGGAAGGAGTAAAGATAGGGATGCAAGAGGAAGAGAACCCGGAATTGAACTAAGGGAACCAGAGAGGGAGGGAAGGTAATATCAACTTTTGCGCATGATATGATTTGCTCAATTCATTATCGAGATTAATTTTGGGATACTTGGTTTACTCTATTTTATAAGTAAAAGCCGTATAATTTAATATACGCATAACTTTTATTGAATTTTATGTAAAATACTATTAGTTAGAATTGTGGATATCCTTAAGGATCGCCATTTTCCTATGCTTTAAGTTGAATCCCAAAGTCTCTCTATGATTTTCATGTGTAGCCAATTGCAAACAACTCAAGACTTCGCAGTGATATAAATTATCTAATGTGTTTTTGACAATCTAGATATGGGATTATGATTAGAGAATAAAAGAAATGAGGTATTAATATACTAAGAAGGTAAACGTTTACATTTTAAAATGCTTGACCATCATATTTGTTTACTTAAGAAGCTTGTTGACAATAATTAGTAAAGTATAAAATGATGTCTGGGGTTTTTAAACCCTAGGTGAGTTGCCTAGTGTACGGTATTGGCGAAGTTGAAGGATTATATGGCAAACCAAGGAGGACCTAAATCTTTCTAAGAACACTTGTTTTGGAGTGCAATACATACAGTGAAACCTCAATTATCATATCTCAGCTATCAAATGGTACAATAGATCCGATGACCGAGTTCATGTGGGAGACTCAATAGGTCATGTAATATCGAATCAAGTGAAACTTGGTTTATATTCAGAAATTTGACATTGGTACTACATGACATTGGATGAGGATGAATTAGTTGAATCTGATCCATTTTTAGCTCAAAATTAGTTTGAGGATCCAGATAAATGCAATGAAATATAGGCTAAGCTCTGCAAATTGAGCTTGGATTTGGATAACAAAGCATCAATGATGCGAAATAATGGCTGCACCAATCACTGGTGCAATGCACAAGAACTCTAGAGCCATGTAACTCCCAAGACTTAAGAATTTATCTTAGGTGTTTGACCTTTTACTCCTCCCCCTTACCCTTCCCCCCCTTACCATAAAGACAACACCTCTTCCATGCGGTCATTGATCTTAATCTCTTTTACCAAAAGATGCATGCCTCATATCATCCACCCCATAATCTCTTTATTTGAAAGCTTGAACTTCTTCTTAAGATCCTTACATTTTGATATAAGCATTGTTATTAAATCGTGCGATTTTACGATTTGAATCAAAATGGAAGAAAACGAGTTGAATCAACTAATAAATTGTGAATCACCATAAATTGTGTGAATCGACGATTCAAATCACAAATCATGTAAATCAGTAAATCGTACAAGTTGAGAAGTCTTTCAATTCAAAGCTTTTGACCGAAAATAAAACCCTATTACGAAAATTGATTTTCTATTTTTGGTTGATTGTTTTTAATCAATTTTTTTTAAGAATCCTTGCTCCTTATTAGTGTAAAACATAAATTTAAACCTGCATAAAACCTTCTCTAAGCAATTCTCTTATCCCATTTAATCCACACAATGATATACACTTACTACTACAAATACGTTAACCAATTAGTTTTTAGGAATTTTAGTTTTCTTGGTATTTGAGAATTTGAAGGAATTTAAACACATAAATGATATGTTATACATATGTGTGAATCCTGAATCATATGATTCACGATTCTAGCGATTCACCGATTTGTATAAAAGCGACTCCCCTCACGATTCGGGATGTGACAACTATGGATATAACTAATTCCCCGCCATAATGCCAATCTTGGAAGTTGAAGGAATCCCAAAACTTTAATTAGCCGTGCAATCTATCAAAATTTAACCATATATTGTCAAATTAAAATGACATGGGCCAGTATGATAGAAACTAATTGTTACGGAAGCCATTAAACGAAATAAAAACAAACTACTCTCTCAAATTAATTAAACTCGCAAATTCTCTCTACACATCACTCTCTCTCTAATTCACTATCTCTCTCTACAAGGCTAAGCCTTTTCTCTCAAACTCGCAGTAACTAAAACCCTAATCCTAACCATCCTTCGGAAGATCTTTATTTTCTCTAAAAAATAGGCTAGTGGAGATTATCTCCTAATTAAATAACTAAACATAAAATAAATCTAATTTAGAGATAGGCCATGCGTTGTGGAGAAAGATCATTGTCGTGGGCGACATGAAGACGATCCAGCGACCTATCAACTCTCCCCTGCTGTGAAAAGATTTGACCACAAATTTTGAACTCGGAAGAGGTAACTCCGAAAATAGGACGATTGCGGATACGTCCGCGGTACTTGCATACCCGATAATTATGCCTGCGAAACGACATACTATCTTGTTGCCAAAAAAACCGTGCGTAATAATATATGGATTCCTCAAAAATCTATTTACCTCCATACTTGAACAAGCTTCTATCTCTTGCCAAAATGAATCAACACCCGCGCTCTTTTCTGCAACCCGGATTTGTGGTGACATAATTTTCGTTGTGGTCACCGGATTTGTGGTCGGAATAGTGACAATACTTGCTGTTGTTGGTGTTGCATTTATTTTTGACTTCTCGTGAAACCCGAGCTCGGGTCTGGTTTCGTAAGCTTGGACTTATTCCCCCCAATTATAACTTCTTGAACTTGGTATGTTGCTAAACTCTGGCCCATAAAGGAAGTAAAAATATTTAGCACGTGGGTGGGTTGCACCTGTAAGCCATCTTCCCCAAGTTCATCTTCATTTTTACTTCTCTTCCCAAACATGACATATTTGTTGTTGGTCCAGCTGGAGGCCGGAACTCGGAACTCTGACCGGTAATAGTTCTGGCCCGTTGTTGGGTTTTGCCGTTGTCTTAACCTCGATCACGGTCTTGTTGGACGTTGGGTTAACACTGAGTTTCGTTGAGGGGTTGGCTCGGGTGTGTGCAAAGTTGAGTTGGGCTTGGGTTCACCGTAGGTCTGGTGGTTATATTTGATGTCAGAGGAGACATAACTATGTGTGTGCCATGGTGGACGAAGGAGAGGGAATCGATGTTGGAGAAGACACAACTATGTGTGAGTTCAGGCCTGCTTTGAGTTGAACTTGAACTGGGCCTGGGTTCACAACCCCAATTGGGCTTGCTTGAGCCTGGGTGTGGTTCCTCAATTTTGGGCTTGGGTTCAAAACAGTAAGCATGTGGAGCAACTAAAGGCCAGCCCAGCTGTGTGTCAAGCATGTGATTCGTGCCCCTGCACCTGTGTGCCAAGCATGTGATTCGTGCTCATGCACCTGCCCATGCCTCGTTTGTTATGTGGCATGCCCAAAGGCGGGCCACAATTGCCAGTTGCATGCTAAAATTTGTGACTCTGGTGCCATTGGGCATGCCCTGCGTGCCAGACTCGTGCCTGCCAAGCGTGACTTGCACGCGAGTCTCTTCTTCCTCGACTATTCGTTCTCCATAGGGCTCTACACGGGTCAAATTGGCCTGGGTTAATCCCTAAACCTGAGCCGACCTGGGCTGGTCGGGTTACCACCTTTTGAACCCAAACCCGAACCAAACCGAACTGAATTGATCGGGTCGGGTTTATTTATTTTATTATTATTATTATTATTATTATTTTTCAGATCCAAAGATTTCAAACCACATTGGGAAGAGCACTTGTACTATTTTGGTGGTCAAAAAGACATAAAAGTGGTTGGGTACAAGTTCAAAGCTCTACAAGGTTCCAAGCTCCACATATCCACACCCACATTCGAGCTCAGATCTACAAGGTTCCAAGGTTCCAAGTTCCAAGCTTCACTCCACATATCCACACCCACATTCAAGCTTTACAAGGTTCCAAGCTCAGCATCACCGAAGGAATTCAATCCACTCTCTTTACAACTCGCGATGACAGCCTACAGAAGCACAATCCACTTATTTTTGCGATGTGCCTCTCTCAACCTTCAGAGCTCACATCTGTAAGAAAATGGTGAAAGAATTCGTCGAGGAGGATTGCTCAACTCTATTCAACAACACTCGATTCGGCACATTCTTCAAGGATATAATGCACTTCCAAGATTTCTGAAATTTGGTTTGATTATGTTGGGTTTTGGGTGTTGGAAGAAGTTGCGATCTTGTGGTTTGTGGTTTGAATTTGTTGCATTTGCTATTGGCAATCTATGATTTGTTTTTTATGCTTTGATCACTGTATGATTTGTCAATGGATGCATACGATCGAATAATATAAACCCGAAAACCCGAAACCGAACTGACATATCCCTAAACCTGACCGAACCGGCCGGTTCGGGTTTAGGTGTACAACCCTAGTTCTCCAACCTGCCGAAACCTTAGTTCCAAGCCGACGTTCTCCAGCCTGTTCTACTTGCCAAACCCTTTCATTTGGTCGTAAACGTCGATGCGCGAACTTCGGTCACTTCGTTTGGTGACTTACCTGGCGTGATTTCTTTCGTGAACTGGTTCGGAATCGGTGGCAAACCTTGATTCGTTTTGCCGTTTTGTGGTTCTACTCCGAACTCGACACCCTTTAGGGTAATACCCGCTGTGTTTACAACCACTCCGGTGGTCTTAAATTGTAAAATTTTTGACGTTTCTTCACCATCTTTCTTCTCTTCTTCCTGCCGAAAACCTAGAAGTTTCTTAATCGTAGAAGTGGGTTCGTCGTTGCTGCCGAACAAATCGTCGCAACCCCACTCCTCAATCTCTTCAATCCTTATGATCGGCACATCGATTGGTTTAAATTGCAGAAACCAATCATCATCTGCATCCACTATCTCGACGGATATGCTTCCCATTGACAAAAACTATTCCTCGCTCGTCATTGCGGAGAATTTTTTTTCCAAAGAGTTTTAACTTTGCTATGAGTAGAAACTAATTGTTGCGAAAGCTATTAAACGAAATAAAAGCGAACTACTCTCTCAAATTAATTAATCTCGCAAATTCTCTCTCTCACTCTATCTCACTATCTCTCTCTCTACAAGGCTAAGCCTTTTTTCTCAAACTCACAGTAACTAAAACCTTAATCCTAGCCATCCTTTATAAAGGAGGAGGATCTTTATTCTCTCCTAAAAATAAGTTAGTGGAGATTATCTTCTAATTAAATAAATAAACATAAAATAAATCTAATTTAGAGAGAGGCCATGCCTCGTGGAGAACGATCGTTGTCGTGGGCGACGTGAAGACGATCCAACGACCTATCACAATACATCCTAGCCCTGAGCATGGGAAACAAGTTTCCCTGCATGTTTGATTGGTAATTGACTATCATTTTGGGTTTGATTCCACTTGCAACAGTCTCAATTTCATAACGGATAGTAGAACGGATGACATAATGTTAGCTCATAAGTTTATTTGTGCTTATAATATTTTACGTGTTAGTCATGGATATGGTTAAATTGTTGCATCCATTTTTGGTGCTTTGCTGAAAGGATCAATACACCAATTTATTTATCTGTAATCTGATTCTGCTAAGAACTACTTATTCTTCAGGAGGTTTCTAAACAAAAAAGATATGGTGGAGCCTGAAGCTGATCCAGAAAGGGATCAGAGGACTGTCTTTGCATATCAGGTATTACGATATGCATACTCTTCCTCCAATTCTTTTTTTCTTCGTCTCATGCTTGCTTTTATGTTGATGACAGATGCCTTTGAAGGCGGCTGAGAGAGATGTTTATGAGTTCTTCTCGAAAGCGGGCAAGGTAGGAGTAGTACAGTTGTTCCCCTTATTCTACCTGTTTGATAGTTGATATTATCTAATTCTTTGCTCTATTTGTGAGCTTCTCACTTCAGTGTCGATATCTATGTTTAGTTTAACAGATATTTTGACTTTGACCCCCCTCTATATTATCTAACTTAGACTTTTGAACACCGAAGTGTGTAGTTTTTGACATACTCCCTATCCGGCATAGATATGAGGTTCCTTTGTTTCACGTTTTGTTTTGATTTTTGACCCTATTATACATATAAACTGCATAATTATCTAGGCGGTGAGGCTGATCGCTTCAGTGACTCCTCTTCTTTGGCAAGAAAGAAATTAGATGGTTGAATATAACCAGCCAACCGGAGAAAATTAGATGGTGAGAAAGACAACGGCGTTTCTTTTGGTTGTTAGGACAGACAATTTTTAATTTGATGGTATCAAGCACATTTGACCAAGTGTTTGGAGGAAAACTCCCTCAGGTCAAAGTGGGGGGGATTACACTTGGTGAGTCTTATTTTGATAACATAGTAGGGGTCAAAGTCAAAATGTCCCTGCATTTAATCACTGGTATGATAGTGTAGAGATCATGCTACATATCTTATTGTGGATTTTCCTTTTTAAAATTGCTTCCTTAATGTTCAGACTATTGACGCTCTTGATGCATGAGACACCGTCCAAACCATATGAATTCATTTCATTGAGGTACATTTGCTTCTTGTCGCAATAAAGATCCCCTGACCTTAGAGAAAGCTTAGTATAAGGATCTCTTCTCTTGTTGCGGGGTGTGGGGGGTGGGTGAGTATGAACATGTACAAGAGTTTAGTCATGTTGATGGCCTCTTTTCGGTGGTATGTTGTGTAGTAACATGTCACCCAATTAGCTCTACATTATATACATTTATATTGTATCTCAACTGGTAGTTTTCTATTTTTCAGGTGAGGGATGTTCGACTAATAATGGATCGAAACTCAAGGAGATCTAAAGGAGTTGGGTATGTTTTTCCTCGTTCCTTAATACTTTCATGTAGATGTTTTAATTGTTATGCATTATAAAAAAGTATCTCTTAATAGATTTTATTTGACGATATAACTGTATTTTTGATAGTGTTAGCTTGTCTTTTTCCATGAGCTTTGATTTATAGGAGTCCATTGAAGTTGTTTCGAGGTTACAAACCCAGAGAAGTAAGTGTGCTTTAGTATTATAAACTGCTAGGAATAGTCACAATTATAGCGCCTGTTTGGGAATCCTAAAAACTATGCCAGCCAGGGTCGACCTATGTTAACCAAGATGTTAGCTTCAGTCAGTATGATTTTCATGGGCAATGTTTGGTTTAGAAACTTCTAGCCCTCTATTTATTAACCGATATTCCTAAGATCATGGGATAGATAGGCTAAGATGCCAGCTATGCCATAGACCCTGTTGTTTGTTTAACTTGATGGAACTTGTGTAGCACAATTTGCATTTATACACTTCTCATCTTTGAACATTTCATAAATCCTGGCTGAGGTTCACTATGTTTATTGGACCGGCGTTAACACCAAGGATTATTCATACTTCTGCCCATCAACTATTCCAAGGACATGCTTCATGACATCTGTCAACTTTAGAGTTAGCGGTCATCGCTTTCAGTGAATACATCCAGTTTGATCGTATTCTCTATTCTATTTCAGTTTAGTCTGAAGGGTATCTTTTTGCTGGTGACGGGGTAGGTCTAAAATTTATAAATGTGGGTGATCCCATCGTACTCGAAACAATAAATGGGCTAAATTAAATAATCCATAAACTAGTCACTAACTTTTAGGAGTTAGTAGACTAGGTGATCTTTGATTATTTCAATTTCCGTCTTAGAAAATACTTTTTTTCTGAAATATTCATGGCTTTGCCTTGAATTGCTAGTTATTTCTTTGTTAATAATTAGGTAATTTTTTTTATCTGCAAGACATAACCTGCCAGGAAATCAAACTTTTGAGCTTGGGCACTTTAAATATATGATTTTCCTAGATTTTTTGTTTGTTTGTTTGTTTGTCTTTTTGGTATTTTTGTTTTTTATGGTGAGTGTTTATTCTCTGGTTAATGTACATGAAAGATAATTTTCCTAGATTTTTTTTGTCTTTTTATTTTTTATTTTTTATGGTGAGTGTTTATTCTGTGGTTACTTTAGGTACATTGAATTTTATGATGCAATGTCGGTGCCGATGGCGATAGCGCTCTCTGGTCAACTGCTTTTTGGACAACCAGTAATGGTAAAACCTTCTGAGGCGGAAAAGAACCTTGTCCAGTCAACTGCTACTGGTGTGGGATCAGTTGGTCTTGTAGGACCTTATGGAGCTGTTGCTAGAAAACTATATGTTGGGAACCTACACTTTAACATGACAGAAGATCAGCTTAGACAGGTTAGTTGAGTTGTTACTTGTTAAAAACCTGACATGTTGGAAGACTCAATGTAATATTTACCTGATAACCTATTATGTTGTTTTTGTAACACAAATGTACATATGTAAACATATCTATATGCATAAATGCACATGCTAGATTGGTGGGTTCACTATCATTTCAAAAATTAACATCATTACACCATTGATCCCACATGGAGATGTTTTAAGGGATTATTTCTTTTTGGATATTGATTTTTTCAGCATGGAGATCATCCTCAAAACTTACAATGCCAATCTACAGTTCTAACAAAAAATAAGGGTGTGTTTGGTAGCCCAAAAAAATATATGACAAAGCAAGTGATAAAATGATAACTTTAGAATGATTTTCTCGTTTGAGGTGTTTGGCAACCATATCAACTGAGAAATGTGATTTCTCAAAGCGATTTTATAGGCTAAAAAAGATGAGAAAGAAAATTCAACTCAAATCCACGAGAACATGATTTCTTAATGAGAAATGTTCTCCAGAAAAAAAAAACTTAGGATGTGTTTGGAAGCCCAAGTATTTTTTTTCTTGAGAAACCGTTTCTTGGAAAGCCATTTCTAAATTGGGCAATTTGAGTTATAATCCGTAATTGGGCAACTACCGCATAACAATTTTCTTGCAACCGACATTAGAACAACTGAAACCAAAATCTTATATGTTTTTTTTCTTTTTATTTGTGTGACCATAATTGAGCAACTACCCTTAAAGGGTTATTCATAGAGATGGGCAAGTGTCTTAAAACCAAGGCATTATAATCTTTAACCTCTTACAAACTAGTGTCAGCGGACATCTTTCCGTGGTTTGATGTCACAAGAAACTGATCCTGAACTGCCTTATGATTGTTTCTTCTAGGTTTTTGAACCTTTTGGTCCCGTGGAGATCGTACAGCTACCCCTCGATCTTGAGACTGGACAGTGCAAAGGTTTTGGATTTGTTCAAGTAAGTGTACGCTTTGTCTTGTCAAGTTTACTAATTTATAAATACCTTATTTTCACTCAGTTGATTTTGGTTCTTATATTTGCTTGTTCCTTTTTTAGTTTGCTCAGCTTGAGCATTCAAAGGCTGCCCAAAGTCTGAACGGAAAGTTAGAAATAGCAGGTCGGGTTATTAAGGTACTTACTCTTTGCACACAATATTCTGGTGTTTTACTATTTGTTCTACTTGTATTATTGGGTCTCTAGTTCATTTTGTGGGTTGATCTTCAATTATTCAATAATCACATTCATACGTATGCAGGTTTCTGCCGTAACAGACCATATCGGAGCGCAAAATGCTGGGGCAAATGCTGCTGATTTTGATGATGACGACGGGGGTGGTTTTTTGGTGAGTCATATGATATTAGTTTTGACTTTTGAGTCTTTTGACCAATTGTGATATTAGCCAAGTTTGCCGCATGATATTTAGATGATATACTTGGTCACATTTTATAACGAAGTAGCAGGTTCTCAACAATGATTAGGGACAGATTGACAATAGGAAGGGAAGTAGGTGAAAGTGGTTCTAATCCAAAAGTGGCATGTTTATTTATGGTTTGCGAGGTTTTAATTCCAAAATATTCAATGGTGTGTGACGTCTATTCCTTGATAGAAGTGGCACTTTTGGAGAAATATACATTTCTTAATTTTAACTCCGCCATAAAAGCAACTTGAGGCTTCAGCTTTTTCAAGCCGATTTTTTCAATTTTGTATTTCAAAACACCTTGAGTCTTCGAATCATAAACCACAATGAATCAGAACATCTTAACCACCATGATACATTATTACGGTGACACACTGACGCCATCATAACGGTCACCTTTAAGTAGTGATTAGGGTTTAAAAAGGTGGAGGTGGTGAATTCTTGAGGAGGCGTAAGCTTCACGTTTTTCTTAAATAAAAAAATCCAGATTAATTACAAAAATACAAGAATATATAGGTAGATCCTATGTGTAGCAAATTAAGTACACACATATATATATGAATGCAGAGGTGGAATGAATTACCCTCATCTAGCATCAATTTAGGGAAGGTAGAATGAATTGAGACTACAAACAAGAGGTTGTTTTTTTCATTACAATATACCTAAAGGGTCGCAATTTGGGGCAACATAACTATTCCTCTGGAGGTTGCCAAAGCAATTGTAAAACAACCTTCATTGCTCACATGGCTAGGAATAACCTGGATCAATCCTCTACTGAAGATTGAAGGGTGTGGAATCACAGCAACTATACACAGTCAGTATTCCATTTTGATTTGAGTCTGGCGACCGTCTACCGTCTAGGTAGCATTCTAACAGAGGATAATTTCATTGCTAAGAATTGTGTTCAATAAGGGCAAGAAGTGTACTCAAATTTTTTTGCTATTTTGTTTAATTCCACAAAAAGCCAATTTTTGGCCCATCTCTTTAACCATGAGCTATTAATAAAAGAAGATACCGCTTTCTTGTTGAGATCCCAATATCCCATACTTCATTAGGGATCAAATCGGTGCAATTTTTGCTACTCAATGGGATATTTTTGCACAAGAAATTTAAAACAGTGTGGCAATAGTAATAATACATAAATAATTTTCTGAATGAAATATCTAATTTGTGACATATACGTTAACATTTCTGGTTTTGCATTGCAGTCGTTAAATGCACAATCCAGAGCAATGCTTATGCAAAAATTGGATCGCACTGGGGTCGCCACTAGGTTTGTTTCTGTTATTTTTTATTTTATTATTTTCTAATGTGTGTGACATCATCTGAGCCTATGCATATGTTTCAGTATAGCAGGGTCTCTTGGAGTACCTTTACCTATAAATGGGCAAGCTGCTGTTTCTGCGCCAGTTCTCCCGGCACTAGTTCTCTCCTCTCCGGTCACTGAACCTGTTGGGACTCCTAGTGTGTGCTTACTGTTAAAGAATATGTTTGATCCAACTACGGAGGTTTGTTTTCTTCTTTTATCTTATAATCTTTTATATGGAAGTTTTGAGCTTCAAAGTTTTTTTGCAGACAGAGCCAGATTATGATGTAGACATCAAAGAGGACGTTTACGAGGAATGTTCTAATTTTGGCTTTGTAAAGCATATCTATGTGGACAAGTAAGTAGTTCGTGTTAGTTGTGCTTTATAGATGATTGGCTTGTCTAATTGATTATTTGGCAATGCACCCCTATGGTTTGGGATCGCATTACAATCTCAGAACTTTGTTTTAAATTCTTAGTAATATAATAAATGTGGGACACTAATTTCAATCTCTAGATTTAGTCGCCAATCGATATATATTCTTTCGACTTAGGCCTCAGTTCTGATAGTGCTCAGTCGCTAGTTTATTTCCCTCATGAAGGGAAATTTTATAATGCAACAATGGTACTGCTTCCACATAGATGAGATACTCCATGTGGTATCATTTATGGTGGACGCCCTGTCTAATTGATTATTTGGCAATGCACCCCTATGGTTTGGGATCGCATTACAAGATCAGAACTTTGTTTTAAATTCTTAGTAATATAATAAATGTGGGACACTAATTTCAATCTCTAGATTTAGTCGCCAATCGATATATATTCTTTCGACTTAGGCCTCAGTTCTGATAGTGCTCAGTCGCTAGTTTATTTCCCTCATGAAGGGAAATTTTATAATGCAACAATGGTACTGCTTCCACATAGATGAGATACTCCATGTGGTATCATTTATGGTGGACGCCCCACATGAATATGCAGCTTTGAGATGCCTTTTGAATTTTGACAACCATGAGCTTATACGAATATCACACTTGGGGGTGTAAATTATTTTAAAAAAATATAAAGGCAAAGGGGATTATGTAGGGTTAATAAGGAAGTGGAGAGAAATGTTTTACTTTAATAATGTCATAATCAATATGTATATGGTTTGAAATCTATAAGGCCGCTCTGTTGGTTACACCACTTCATTGTGTAATATAATAAAGCAATTTCCGTCAAGTCTTCACTAAGTCTACTACATAATATAATTTTATGATATCGTCGGCCACTGATATAGCTTATGTATGACATTTGGACACATGTCCCAGTTCATGTAATACATGTAGCCTCATCAAAACGTGAAAACTGTAGATCTTTCCAACAATAATGTCCTTTCCTGGTGATTTACTTGCTCGTTGGTGATTGGGGTGTACATTTTCCTTTATGAAGAAGATACTTCTCTATTTGACCTAAATGAGTTCTAATAATAAGTTTTCGTTCGTTTTCCTCCATTATTAGCATTGCCTATATTTCTATCTTCTTACATTATATTTTTTATTTTTATGTGCAGGAATAGTGCTGGTTATGTTTACTTGCGGTTTGAAGCTGTAGAAGCAGCAGTTAGTGCTCAAAAAGCAATGCATATGCGATGGTTTGCTCGCAGATTAGTCTCTGCTGTGTTTATGGTATTTTACATTTATCCTCCCTATATCAATTTCCATTTTAACAGTATCTTGAAACAATATGAAATTATCATACTTTAAAAAGATGAACAGCTAAGAGATTGATGACTTGTTTTATGTTGAAGATCTTAATTTTTTTTGTTTCTCCTGCAGGAACCCCATGAATACGAAGGCAAGTTTGGAAGCAGCAGTTGATGAGTGGCTTATTTAATCGTGGAACATGTTCATAAGTTTGCTCTTAATTTTTGTGTATTCAGATGATAAAATTATGACAGTGTTAGTCTTTTGTTATTTTGGGTGTAAAATACGTGGTTGATTTTTTCTTCAATAGCTATGGATTCTTGTTCTGCATTGTGTTTGGCATTCTGATAGATCAAGTTTGATTTTGTCCCGCTTATAATTGTGGATCCTTACATTTAAGTTACATTCTTGCATTAGATTTTTGCTTGTTCGACAAGCAGGTTGGATCAACCCAAAAGTTAACGTGTAGCTTCAGATTTGCAAGCCTAAGAGCATTTGTAGTTGACTCTTCAAATATTAGTTACCAAATTTGGCTTTATTGGCTAATAAAAGATAAATAATTTTTTTAACTACATCCGACTCCTCAAAAAACATTTGTCAAATGATGCATGTCAACTTTTTCATAAAATTCTTAATTTTT
The DNA here is from genome assembly GCA_014058105.1 of Kingdonia uniflora. Classification (NCBI taxonomy): domain Eukaryota; kingdom Viridiplantae; phylum Streptophyta; class Magnoliopsida; order Ranunculales; family Circaeasteraceae; genus Kingdonia; species Kingdonia uniflora. The sequence goes on along the minus strand of JACGCM010000742.1, from coordinate 3,024 downwards.
GGGTAAGTTTTGTTTTATTAAATTTGGCTTGTGTTAGGAAATAATCTACTATAGAAAGATTAGCAGTTTTAATATCTTTGGAGAGCAATTGAGAGAGAAATAGAATTATTTATTGATTATTAGAGAATTGCATGTAATACAATATGAGAACCTTATTGAATAGGTTACTTAACCATCTCAAACTCTCCCCATAACCTTAAAGGGGCCTATGGGCTTGTTAGGAGTCCTATAGGACACCCCAACCTTGTTGGGTTCCTAGCTTGGGATTGGACCCAACTCCTAACACTCCCCCTTGGGGTGTTCCATACCAGAACAACTTATCCCATCAAAACCTCTGCCTAGCAAAACCCTCATAGGCAAAAAGCTGTGCATGGAAAGAGTACAATCCTATGCCCTGTATGGGTTGTGGACGTGTATACGTTGCCTCATCAAAACCTCTAGCAGTAAAACCTCATAGGATAAAAATTACACTATAAAAAAAGAGAGTACAACACGCATGTGTCCACGTCAGGCTGGGACTACTCCTCCTGACGTCGATCTCCCTTAGATCTATCTTCCTGAGATATTGATAAATAAGTCTTTTGTATGCCGATTCCGTGTACTAGCTGCTTGAACGTAAGTGGTGTAAAAGTATTAGTGAATAGGTTTGCAAAAATGTCTTCTGAAATATCTTCAACATCACCAATCTCATTCGCCTTTTATAATTCATAAGGTTAGAATGACTTTTATGAAATGCCATTCGTTCTGTCGCCATTGACTTAAATGATGCAAACTGAATTGTCTTTATACATAGTCGATGCTTTATCTTGGATAGAACACGCCACAACTTCGGTTGATGAGATGCATCTTGGAGTGTAACCATCATTCTCTGCCAGCTTCATGAAGTGCAAGAATCTTCGTGGTTCGAGGTATAGCTACCGCCGTCTGCTTCATCGATCTCCATGAATCTTTTTGTATCCCTGTACATAAACACATAATCCATTTAACAATGGCCTCTATGTGGGTCTGAGAAGTATTCTATATCGGTGTACTCTATACTTTTACGTTTACCATTTCGAATAGAACAAACCCCAATCTTTCATACTGATCAGATACCTCAGAATGTGCATGATCTCAATCTAGTGCCGTTGGGTAGGAACATAACTATGACAAGCCAAACAGTTCACTGCGAATGGGTCTTTGGGTCTAGTATACCCAGCCAACTATAACAAAATACCTCCTAGTTATAACACCACTACCCTAGGAATTTCTCTCCCCATTAGGATGGTGGAAGATGTCGTTGTCCACACCCAAGTGTTGGACACGCAATAAACGACTTAACATCGTGTGCTACATCCATACTGAAGTGTTAGATAATTATTCTGATATATATTGCTTTGTGTATGAGTGCCACTATCAAGATGTTCGATCTGCAAATCGAGATACTACTTAATTTCCCAAGGTCTTGTATTTCGAATTCCGTCCCAAGGTATTCGGCGGCTCTTGCGATCTCCCCCGGAGTTCTAATAATATCAAATTATTTAGTACATTGTTATGATGAATGAAGCTAATATCTGTGTTCTAAATAAGAACGCATGGACAGATAAAGATATTTGCAAAGTCCCCGACCTTCAAATACTCAGTCAACTTACTATGTCTCATGGGCTTTAATTGCTTCAAGTCAACAATAACTTTTCTAGTTTTATTACGTACAAACTTTGTGTGTCGGGCTTAGTTGCTTCCAGAAGCTTATACCTTCCCAAATAGCTTCATGTATATATCCGTATCTAGTTTCCCATATAGATACATGATATTTACATCAGACGCATGTATAGCTTGTCCTCGACAACTTGACAGACTGATCAGTACCGAAACGTTATAGCGTCCATAACCGGGTAATAGGTCACACCGCAATCGATGCCAGATCTTAAAGATGTCCTGGGAAACTAGTTTTGCCTTGACGAAATTATCTCTCCGAGTTAATCATGTTTCCCCGTATCTTTCCCATTTATAACCGACAGGCCCTATTGTATTATTTCGCATTATGCTAGCAGCTGAGCTCCGCTGGATTCTAGATGCCCACTTTGGCCAATGTACAACAACACACAGTTATTTACATAAGTGGTTTTGAATCCTCATGCTTGATGGTGAGCACAGCAGCGAATATGAATACCTTGTCGACAAATCTTACTGAACGATCCTACTTGTGCAATTATGACTTTTAATAGATCGTATCTTCTTATCATCATACCGTATGTGCCACCCTGGGCTAGTTTGTAATGCATCAACTGGTCGCGTACCTATTATTGCCTCATCGATGGGTGGTTCTATCCTCGATGAACCGACTACACCATTAGTCATATTGTCCCTTATTCTTCAGCTCCTCGGCTCAGAATACTTCTTCCAAGAGTAATTCGCACTAAGCGTGAACCTCAGATTCGTGTGCGGTACTAATTCCCCTGAATGTTCAGCTGCGGTACTAGTTCCTCTGGAACGTTCTGTTGTGTAGTGTTACTTGCAGGTACATACACTTACGGTACTTCAATAGTGTCTATGAATGTTTTAGGCAATTTATTTACGACCTATTAGTTTGTAATCCGCTAAACCTTATTGTCACCTAACTTATGTATATGTATCTAGATAAGACAACGATGGTATTTTCCAAGACCTCTGGGAAACATCCTCAACATTGACTGTCATACTCCCCCCCAATGTTGGGAAATTGTCTCATCAAAGCGACAATTATCTGCCCTGCAGTGTACCTCGCCAAGGGTTTCAAATATCTAGTGATAGATGCGAATCATAACCCACATAATACCCGGCTGATGTTGAGGGTCAAATTTTCATATATTGTGGTAGTGCGATTAACACCTGTACATAACATCTAAATGTTCGTCGATAGGCGACACCGGGCTCCAACCCAGTTACTAGTCGCTTTTGGGAAAAAATAATTTGATGATTTGCTAAGGGATGAACCCTAATCAGTACCGTGGGAGCAAGAATGCATATCCTACGCACTAGCCAGAAGCTGTGATCATAATAACA
>JACGCM010002057.1:0-162519 GCA_014058105.1 Kingdonia uniflora | reverse complement strand
GAGAAGAGAGAGAGTGAGTGACAGGTTTAGAGGAGAGAGAGAGTCAAGTGGAGAGAAAGAGTTTTTTTTTCAATTTTTTTTTGAAGTTTTTACTCGACACGCCAATGCTGAGTGGGAGAGAGAGAGAGCTGTCGAGTTGGCAAAATGAGAGGCTACGAGAGTGTAGCGAAGAGTGTAGCGGGGAGAGAGTGTAGGCAAATCCTCTCCCATAAAAAAATATATAGATGAAACCTAAGTTCCAGATCCGGTCCAACCCGACCAGTCGGTTCGAATTTGATTCGGGTTCGGAGCAGGTCGGTTCGGGTACGGCTCAGAAAAGTGGTGACCCATTTTCTCGGTTCGAATCATACTGCTCCTAAACCAAGGCTGATCCGACCCGTGAACGTAGGTGCAACGGCAAAGACTTTCCGCCGCTCATCTGACGGCTAAAAAATGTGCCACATCGGCGGCTCGCGTTATTTCCCAGTTAAGTAGATACGGCGGTAAGACTTTTTTCAAATATGAGATGTATTTTTTCATTTGAAGTTGTAATATTGTTTCCATGCATTGTAATCATATTTGAATCAATTCAAATTTCCTTTCATAACTCTATTTTAGATCTCCAACAAACAAAAAACCAAATGTGCACTCTTTATTTTGATTTTTATGTTTATGTATGTTCCTATACTGTGGAGATTATTTATTTTGACTGTTTATGCTTACTCTTAATTTATACACCGTTGGTAAAATCGTAGGTGTTCGACAAAATGCAAAAAAGTCTTGCAAATCAAAATAAACACCAAGTATGGAAGAGTATTTTTCAATGAGGGTGAGACAGTAAAGTCGTCTCCACACTTGGTGTGTGTGTGTGTGTTTTTTATTTTTTATTTTAGATTGAGCTCAATGAATAAAGACTTATGAAAGGAAATTTGAATTGATTCAAAAATAAGATTACAATGCATGGAAACAATATTACAACTTCAAATGAAAAAAGTACATCTCGTATTTGATTATAGCAATCCCTTGTAAGGCCATAAATGATCAACGAGTTGATTCCTTAGTGCGAAATGATCGTCTTCGTCCCTTATTCGGTTAGCTTCTACATATATTCCTCCAGAGTATTTGATCTCTCAAAGGCGCGTCCTTTGGTATTTTCATATCCGGATAGTTCTTTATTTGAATCTTATAGCTACCACATTCATTTTCAACAATCATGTTGTACATTATTATACAGGCATACATAACATGCTCCAAATCTTTCGGATGATGCAAATGAGTTTTATTCTTAAGAATTTCAAATTGTCCATGTAATACACCGAACGCACGCTTCATATCTTTTCGATAACTATCTTGCATTTGGGTAAAGAATTGTTGTTGATTTATAATGGAATTTTTGATGGCTTGAAGAAGTATTGCCCATTTGAGGTAGATTTCATCTACAAAATAATACCACATATGGTGCTCGTGGACTTCTCCTGGCGGTTTGCCGATTGTGTACTCGCAAGGGGTCTCAAGACCATAGGCTAAATGGGGAAATAAGTACGATTGTTATAACACGTTAATATCATTGTTCGAACCGGGAATCTCGAAGAAGGCATGCCATATCCAAAGATCAAATGAGGCCACAGCTTCAAGAACCATTGTCGATTCTTTTTTATAACCTACAAATTGCCCTTGCCATCCGTACGGGCAATTCTTCCATACCCAATGCATACAATCTAAACTACTTAACATTCTCAGCATACCCTTTTGTTTGGCTAATGCTAATAATCGTGTGGCATCATTTTGGTTAGGAACTAAGATATTCCCCACCAAATGCATTTACTATGGTTTCACACAATTTTTTCATATACTCCATTACCGGTGATAAACCAACTGTGTGAGCCACATTTGCCTTTTGGGCGAAATAATCATTACTTCCTAAAACAGCATCGAAAATACGTTGAAAAACACTTCGCCTCATACGGAATCGACAACGAAATTTGAATTCTTTCCAAACTGTGATTGATTCTCCAAAGTAATCCCTCATCAAATTTGCGAGACCCTTTTGATGATCCCGCTCCTTTCGTAACTCTACTCTTCCAACAACACTTCGCCCGTTACACGTGAAGGCTCAGCCTCTTCCGCGTGTGCCTCCACTATCAATTTCTTGCCCTCATTAAGCAAGAATTGTGCATGGTGATACAACAGTTTGTCTTCTTCTTCAGATGACGAATCTTCTAATTGGCGAATCTTTTCTAATCTCTTGAGCAAATCGGCCATAGAGTATGGAATTTAGAGGAAAAAATTTAGATAAGAAAAAGAAGTAAAATTTTTGGAGGAATCATCTAACAAAATGCCACTTATTTAAGGGTGGAAAACTAACTGTTGTGAAAGTAGCCGTTAGAAACTTGAAACACACATTTTCATAAAGTAGTCGTTTGTAATCTCTCTACCGCTACGGTAAAGTGTTTACCGCCACTGCATGCATTTAAAACTAAACTATGTGGTTCATACTGAGCCGTCCACGTGTTCTATTTCTAACCGTTGGATCGCACGCTAAAGTCTTTACCGACTCATTACTTCAAGGCAAAATAAAATAAAATAGAGGGGTTGGTTTTGGTTGGCCGATGACTTTGGCAGGGGTATTGGCCAAAACCAATGCCAATGCCAAGCTGCTCATAATGCTCTTTAGCAGAAGAAGAAGAAGAAGAAAGTAGCCGAAGATATAAAACTGAAACTTCCCTGGCGCTATACGGATCCCTAACCTTTTCAAGTGAAGAATGTCGATTTTGCTGGAAAATGAAACCCACAGAAGCATCATTTTCAAATAAAACATCTGGGAAGAAGAAGATGGCATCTCTGAGTTGGGACATAAAACAAAAGGTTAATAAGTTTATCTCAACAGTGAAATACAATACGTAGTATTCATGTACAACCAATTGATTATTGTTTTCCTAATTTCTCCACCTACAATACAAAGAGATCTTTGCAATTTCACACACCAAACAATCACCTTCTACATTCTAAAGCTCTAAGCAACTACAAGAAGAAGGGTGAAAAGATATACACTATTATAACCCCAACAGGGCAATACAACAACGAAAATATAAATCATACTTATTCCAGCTTTTGGAACTTCTGATTCATGGTAGGACTGCACCCCGAATAAATAAGTGATTCTCCGCGTAAATCAGTGAGGAGCATTGTAAAATCATTCAACTTGAGATCCTGCGAAGTAAAGGAAAAACCATGCTTTAAATTAGACAAATAGAATCTACTTGTGGAAGAACACATGAAAATGGCTAGAGCTTAAGAAAAACATCAAGTATGGAATAGGTGGGGGATTAGACTGTAATACAGCATCACTGTTTCATTATCCCATGGGATAATATCAACTCTCCTGAGCTAATTTGGAAAAATCAAGTTTTAGAAAAACCGAGCTTGGATTGTGCTACTAAAATGATGTTTGGTAGCCCTGCATAACATCTGAACGCAATGTTTAGCAGAAAAGTTCGTATATGACACTACTCACTTGGAAAGTAACGTCATGTCAAGTAACAGGGATGTGAGAAGCAGAGCCTAAACTAGTAATGTTTCTATGATTGTGACAGTGTTCGACCAATATTCGATAGTTAACCAAAACAAAATAAGTTTTTTGTACGTCGCAACCTACCAAGTTTGCTACTAACTGGGACAAAGATAAGCTTTCTTTATTCCATAAACTTTTAGAAAGTCACACACCGGAACTGAAGTAGGACTACATATGAAATATATGAAAAGAACTTACCTCAAATTCAATTGATAACGAATGTAGGGAAAGAGGACTACTATCGTCTCCAGTTATTATGTAAAGGAGATGCAGATCCAGAAGAAGCATGAGAAGGCCTCTTAACAAATGGATGTTCCAAGAGCTGAGCAGCAGTGGGCCGGTTGTCTGGTTTAACTTGTAAGCATTTGTGGATGAAATCCCGAGCATCTTTTGAAAGGGAATCAGGAACAGGAGGTGGTTCCCCCCTTCCTATTCTAAATAATGCTTGCATCTGTCACAAGAGAATGATAGTGCCTTTAGAAATTGAAACAACAATCCAAAGGGGATGAATCCACAAAATAATTTTTTGAATGAGAACAGTTTTCTACATCATCTGACCAACATATAGGCATATACATCCAAAAGATGCATAATACTAATGATATCAATACTACAATATAGCATATCTGTGAATGTGATACGATCATCACCATACAACTATGATGAATCAAGGATGCTTTCTTACAAGCTAGGTGTACAAATATAGTAAGAATAATTGAATAATGAAACACTGCGGGATGATGGCTTTGTAATCCTGCCATGTTTCTTGTACTCCTTTACTTGACAGAAAATGAGAAACAAAGCCTAGCGGTTCATTTAAAATCTTGGTACTAGACTAATCAATAAAACTACTGAAATCGAAAATAGAGACAACGAACTGCAGATCAATCTATTAGCCTCTTATTAAGTTTCAACTGTTACGAACAGTATTGAAAGTTTGAAAGTGGCTGGCGGTTTATCAAATAGTAGTAGGTCCCATATAAGTTAATCCATAATTGCTTGATGTAGCGAGAGTAGGTACATAACAGAGATGATATCGTGAGCGTGAGAAAGCCATTATGAAAGGGAATTGGCAAATGGAAGTAACTGAGACCCTGAACCTCAAAAAATTTTAAATATTAACTTCCGGCTGATGGGATGATATTAACTAGGCCATGTATAACAAGCCATAAGTTCAGATTTTTCTGTTCATCCTAAATAGATATCAAATAAGTCCGTGTGCATTGTAACCATAATAAATGTCTAAAAAGTAAGTAGTGTGAGTTAGTTTTAAGCAAATAAAAACTTCGAGCTTAGAAGAAAGATTACATACACTTTCCAGATGAGAATAGGGTAGCTGGCGAGTTAACATTTCTAAGACAGTGCAACCAAGACTCCATATATCAGCTCCAAGCCCATAGCCACGGTTTTTATTATTAACAACCTGCAATTGCAAATTGAGCTTGATAAATAAATATTTCACAGAAAACATGTTTAATGAAAGCACACCATGGCTCGCATATAATGGTGGGGCATTTTTCGTCATGCGATCTCCCCAGTTAAATAGAAGAAAGGAAGTTCATGTGGCGTCAACATTTTATCTTCTTTTGGTGGAAGCAAGATTAAAAGACATCAAGTAATCACTACTGAAGAATGCATTCCTTAAGAAGGTCACAAAGTTGCCCAGATTTCATTAATAAGGTATGATGAGCTTATACTCAAAGCACGATCACCATCAGTTTGAAAGGCATAGTGAGCTAGCATGGTGTTCCAAGTAGATCCCGTCCCTTTGAAGGGTTACAGATGAATAATTCGAGGTGCTGAAATTGTAAGTCGCACATTTCGTGTGATGTGACAGACCTTATCGTAAGACTTAATATCAGATAATATGAGGTTGTTTAGTGGAGTGTGTTACACCATCATCATGGAGATTTGATTGTTATAGCGGGGTTGTTGGAAATAAACTTTCACTGCTGTAAAATGTTCACTAAGAGTATGAGTGAAGATTTTATAACAGTGAAAAGATTAAATTCAACAAGGACCTACAAGTGATCTCCTTAAAGAAGAAACAGTTAATCATCTTATCAAAATAACTTGGATTATGGTAATATCAAAATTATCCCTTCTTCGTTTGATTTATGCAATCCTCCCAGTATACAATGTTAATGTTGATAATGCCACCGCTGTAAATTTGACAGATGGTGCTGTTGATTCTCAGGATGGTAATGGTGTTGTCCAGTGGTCCAGCATGCCCTAATCAATAATTTACACGCAAGCCTATAATAATGATATCACCGATATCCTAAATGCACTTTTTTCTTCCACTATTTAATTATCACCCTATATTTAAGATACTTGATTCTCTCACCAACGTGGAAGGGGCTATGAATATGATAATATGTTACCCAGTTTTTTGAAATTCGTATATTACTAGGATGACATAAATACTGATTTTAATCTCTAGAATGAACTAATGACAAAATGTTACATATGCATTTATAAAAGATAGTACTCAAGATTTTAATTCAAAATATATAAATATATATATATATATATAGGGTAGGGATCCGGCGACAACTATTTTTGACAACATTTCTTACAACAATATTCAAAAACACACTTATACATTGAATCAAGACTTGATTTTTTCTTAGCATAATCTCGTTAACATATAGATCATTCTTACAAAAAATGAAAGTTTTCAGAATGTTTTAAGACCATCAAATATGGTTTGACATAATATACGGCTCATAATCTTTTAAAAATTGTATTTCTTTTTGGAGATGTATAAAGAATTGGAAATACTTCATTTTTGGTGGAGATGATCTATATGTTTATTAGATCATGTACACAAAAAATCAAGTCTTCAATCAACCTATAAATATGTTTTCAAAAAAATGTTGTCAAAAAAGTTGTCGATAAATGTAGTCCCGGATCTCGACCCATATATATATATACATATATATATATATATATATATATATATATATATATGTATATATTACTTAACAAAAAAATCATAGTAATGCCCCGATTAATGTAAAATAGATATACAAAATACAAACCTCGGGAGCCATCCAGAGAGCAGTTCCTTTGCAAGATTTCACATCGTTGAATTTGGTTGCCTAAGGAGAAGGTGAACATTCAGCAATTTAAAACGATGTTTGCAAGTTATGTATGAAACTGAAAGAGCTGACATGCCGAGCAAGAAAGAAACCTTTGCCAACCCGAAATCTGCAAGTTTCACGGATCCATTTGCATCCACCAATATATTGGCACATTTTATATCCCTACATAAATAAATAAATAAATAAATACGGAAAAAAAAAAAAAAAAAATCAGGTTCAAGCAAATAGCACATCACTACGTTGGAGACATAATATGATTTCTATCAAAATTCCTATATAAAGAAAATGATTTCTACCAAAATTGCACATTCATGAGCTGTGTTAAGCATAGAATATAATCCAAAAAGGTGGAAGAGTTAGAAGTCTATACGCAAATTAGAGAATGTGGTGGACGGTCAATACTTGCATTTTAGAGGACAGATACCATAAAATGCGGATAAAATATGAAAAGTTTTCAGAAAATCAAAAAAAGAAATAACTGCTAAAGGACATGACCAAGATGGAGAAATTACTGTATAATGTAAGCAAAACATAGGATATAATCAGTACAGCAACATAAGAATAAGGCAGTACTGATCAAATATTTAAACATCACAACCTAATGAGAATTAAAGGACTGCATAAGAAGTTTGGTTGGGTCACCTGTGAACTACGTTTCGGTCATGAAGATACTTCAAACCATGAAGAATTTGCCTTGTGTATGCAGAGGCTTGAGAGTCTTGTAAATGGTATCTTTGGTAAAGTTGTGCAAGAGAACCTTTTGATACAAGATCAAGGAAAATATAGAGCTTTGCTTCATCCTGAAATATAGAGCATATTAAAGTATCAGAACGTTATTATAAAGACTAAATTTGCTGTCCCAAATGGGACTGCTGCGGAAATATTCCAGTCCGACACGTTCCTTTGGAATTGCAATCCACACGCACTACGTGGTGGTGCACTTCTTCCTTAGTTTCTCCACTCCATGTGAATCCAATACTTAATACAATTCTTTCAGAAAAAACACAGCATGAGTGCCATTTAAAGAAACTGGAAAGGTTCCCACAATGCCAGTTTTACTATACACAGACTTGAGGCCGAAATTTATCCAATATTTTGATATGTCGTGGGCCGTCTACTTCCTTACAGGTTTAGTAGTTTATGTTATGACTTTGTATTTTGTGTAAGGAAAGTTTCTATTTTTGTTAGGACTCGGTATTCTATAAAAAAAAGGTCCTTAATTTAGGGTTTAGTAGTATATGTTTCGGAGAAGCAATAAAATTCAGTTTTCTTAAATGAAGTCAAGTTTTATACTTAATTGGTCAACAATTTGTTTGCTGCATACTAATTAATAAGTTTAGTTTAGAAAAATAGTAACATGACGGAGCTATTTTAGCAGTACCAAAATTATTCTCATACCCCATTATTGTGCCCCAACCCTATAATCGTAAAGATTATTCCAAGCAACCCTAAAGTTATTCTCGAGATAACAAACGTGTAATTGATGATTATTCTCAGGTGATCCTAAATCTCACTAAAAACGTCATCAATTTAGCTTTCCAAGGCTCTCACACTCTTTCTCCCAATGTCTCTCACGTAAGGGTTTCTTCTCCATTGAAGATGATTGTGAAAAACTTCTCCATATTGACATCAAAACCCTAACTCAATAGCTATGAACTCTGTTGCACTAATTAAATTAACAATTACTCGACTAGTTATGGTTAGTAATTTATACTCGGTAATTTAATTAATTATCACCATAACTTTTGTTGGTATTGGTTGTTTCTTATGTATGTGACATTTGATTGATAAGCCGAGGGTGGGAATTAGAGATTATCAAGCAGATATACTCTTCATGAAAAAGGATCGAGTTTCACCATTGTTAGATAGCTTTGTTGCCGAGTTTTGTGGTCCGCCATTGAAGCTTCGTTCACGAGCTTCATCGATGATTTTCTAGGGTTGGGCCGTGAAAGCTTAAGAAGAACGTTGGGGTTGCTTGGAATAATCATTAGATTTTTCTATAAAAAAAACAAAAAAATTATATATATATATATAGATATATTCTCGAGATATGTATTAACCATAATCAAGTAAAGAGAAGAGGGGGAAAAAAAGGAGTTGCTTAAGAATCTTAAAGCTGCTAAAAATAGCTCCCATCTGGAAAGGTTCCCACATTGCCAGTTTTATTAAACACCGACTTGGGGGTTGAAGTTTATCTTTACATCAAAATAATATAAAAACAAATGCAAAAGAAAAAAGGAAACAGTTCCTTTGCACCGGAAGTGTGTACAGTCCTTTTTGTTTGATTTTTTAATTTTTTCATTCACACGCTTTGTTATAAGATGTGGGAAACTAAATCAGTGCCTAATATTTTAACACATTTTAATGCATATGAGCATTCAAACTCAACATTAAGGTGTTTTTTATGTGGGAGATTAAGTCATAAATGGTGGAATTATCTTGTGTGTGCAATGTCAACTTAATGAAAAACTGAACTTAAAGCATTATGCATATGCCAAAGCCAAAGTAGCTAACCTTGTCTGTGCCAAGATATCGAACTATGTTCTCGTGCTCAAACTGACTTAAGAGAGCAATTTCCTGACCATTATTGCAGCAACAAAATAAAGTAAGACAACGTTAGGAAACTTTTTTAACATTTCCTAGATGTAATATCCAGGGGAGATACCCATTTTCGATATGTCTGGCTTAAGTATTTAGCATAAAATAAACTTGATAAACATAGATAATTTTTTTAGCAAAATGATAAACATAGATTACTATGTAGATCATGAAGGTAATATGTAACATTGTTTTCACCTGCTCAAGTTGGAGAATACTTTGCTTTCCCTGGCTTCCTTGATCAAGCAAAGAGACCTCTTTTACAGCAAAAAAAACTCCATCCCTACAAGAATAAAATAATCTTCATCAGTGTTACTGACATGAATACTATGAACGCGGAAGCGAAATTCGTAAGAAAATCACGTTGTTTGTTAGGTTTAGAGAAAACGAACAAGTTTCTACTAAAATAACTCAAACTTCATTAACCAAAATCAACTGAGAAACAAATAGCCTAGACCTCCCCTTTTATAGAACACAAGGGGGATGGAATTAGGAACCCTAATTCTAATTGAAATGGAGTTCTACTTAAATTGGGAAACTGCTAACAACCCACATTGGACCTCTCCAACAGAGTTTAAGCTAAAGCATAAAACATAAAGCATCAAATAAACATAGGTCACACGGAGGTAGACGACCCTATGAGGGATGTGCCACATCAAACCCTCCGTCTGAGAAGATTTCATCCACGAAATTAAGGGGGCGGACTCACGTACGCATGTAGTACGCAGTCTCTTCGTTTTCATCACGCAGAACGCTCACAAAATCTGTACGATGGAACTCTTCTGGAAATCTTGAAGTCTTCCGCGGAATTTTCCGTACCCTGCAATTGTACTCGAGGTCTTTAAATCCCAATGTTTAAGAACGTCTAAAACTGAAGAAAACATAGAAACCCGCGTCTCGAACTTCGCTAAAAAACCCCTCCCAAAACGGATCAAGCAACAATTGATTTTCGATCGTGCTTTGGCACATTCCTTGGCATGTGTACTGCTGGGACATAACATTCTTTTGACTTTGAGTATTTAAGGCATGCCTTTGCTTACTGGAACTGTTGCATGCCTCGACATGCCTAGAAAATATATTTTCTTTAAACATTACCTATTGTTGCAGTTGGCTTGGCACTAGGGCCATGCTCACTGGTGGAGCTAGTCGGTGTATTATTGGGAGAGCATGTGCTGCATGTGAAGTGGGAAGATAAGGTGCTCCTGGTTGCACCAAATCATCTCCTTTGCTTTCTCCTTCACGATCTACTACTCTACTCCCCAAAAATTTTGCAACTTCACTGGTTTTGTTTGCCATCATGGCTTGAGTTCCGATTATGACTTTACTTGGGGATACCCACTGGACACCGTAACGAGCTCCGGTACCTCTTTTATCGCGAATCCTTGTGATATCGTAAATTGTGGCGATACTTTTTATCTCGGATTCAGCAAAAAATTGGACGTCGTTCGTTGCTGCCTTCGGGTGCGCACTTGTTGTCGCTGATGGTAGGTCATTGACCGGACCTTCCAAGATGGTCGGCGTCTCTTTGCTCGCTGTATCAAACATCGGGGCTTCCGATCCCACGTCGCTATCGACGGGAAGACATATAAACGAGGTTTCCGTTTCACCGGTCTGTGCGGTGGTGCTCCAATCTTCGGGATAGTCGTCGTAAATAGGCGGTAAAATCGTTGTTGATTGGGGGGGAGGGGAAGGCTCCTCTACCCAAAGCCTTGATAAGCCCTAGCTTATCAAGATTATCCGATATCCTCGCTACATTGTCGGCGAGCGTAGGTTTCTTCGTCGCAGGTCTTCCATGAGGCATCTTTGCTCTTGAAACTGACTACACTGGATTCTAACGCAGCTCTGATACCAATTGACGTGAATACTACGAACGCGGAAGTGAGATTCGTAAGAAAATCACGTTGTTTGTTAGGTTTAGAGAAAACAAGTTTCTACTAAAATAACTCAAACTTCATTAACCAAAATCAACTGAGAAACAAATAACCTAGACCTCCCATTTTATAGAACACAAGGGGGGTTGGAATTAGGAACCCTAGTTCTAATTGAAATGGAATTCTACTTAAATTGGGAAACTGCTAACAACCCACATTGGACCTCTCCAACAGAGTTTAAGCTAAAGCATAAAGCATCAAATAAACATAGGTCCCACGGAGGTAGACGACCCTATGAGGGATGTGCCACATCAGTTACAGATAAAAGGTATCCGAGTATCTGGAAAATATTAACAGAGGACTCAATCAAAAATAGATTTATTTTTTACTTTGGCAATTCTTGAATATCTTTTTCATTTAAGATATGTTAAATTTCTAGTAAAATAGTTATAAAATTCTTAGAGTTCCTGGCTTACACTATCCGCGACAGCTGTTAAACAATGTCGCGATTTATTTAAGCGATCTATCATTAAGATTATCCAAGCCAAGCCTAAATGCAAAAAATGGTTCACTTGTACCGAATAACACTCATTCAACCTAGTTTAGTAGGAAATGCAGACCGTAAAGATTGTAGAAAAACCTGAAGAAGAAAGAAATCAATCCCGCATCCAAGTTCCAAAGTTCTATTATCATTAGATTCCATGTTCGACTGTGCTATGATTTCCACTAAACCCATCCATACCAGCCCCGCCTTTTATCATCTAGAAGTTGTTTTTTTTATAGGCTTACGGTTAATTTCTACAAACATAAATTTCAAGTAGGTATGGCGTAATTGACTGCATACATGCCATATATCACTCCACATTAAACTTCATCCTATGCTCCCACATATTAAGCAATCTTGCTATCCTCAGAGTTATAACCTGCCCTTTTTCGCCATATTTGATGTAAATTGAATGGACTTCCCCCAATTCAGTAATCCACCTCTTCTGTAACTAGTATCTTTCGGCATTTACAAAGGGGTTCTTTGGAGGAGGTAGTATTATGAGGTTCAGAGAAGGAGCAAGACTTGATTATATTTTCTAACATTGGGCCGGTTTTGTTTCTGGGTTCGAAGTGGTTACAGATTGCTGAGGGCTACTATTCAATGATTGACACTGATTAATGGATGATGCTAAAGTAGTTCCTCAAGCTTTAATTACACTATATAATATGTAAATCTTCTTGAATCCACTGACAGTCTTTCATGCATTTACTATTTTTTAACCTGTACTCAAATCCACTTCTTTAGAGATGGAAAATTTGATAAGCGGCGATAAAAAGAAACCTGGCCTATTTATTATCACACCGCACATTCTTAAAATAGAAACAGCTCATTTCTGAATCATTTGTAGTCATGCCTAATTCTAATCAATGCCTAACCCTATACATTTTTAGAAATCATCCTTCTTGGCGGAAAAAAAAAAAATCAACTTTAGTAATTTTGTGCGTCTTAAAGTGAGTGTGCTTATTGAAATAGTAAAGCAAGTTGTATAAGGGCATAGAAGACTTACTCACTCAGTCCTTCATATACTGTTCCAAATGATCCACTCCCCAAAAGACTTCCTTTTGTCCATGAACCAATGATCCCTCTGGATCTACCATTGGGTGAAATATTATAAATGGGGTCGGTATTGGTACTGGAAGTATCATCATCTTCATTGGAGGTTGAAAATGAACAAGATTCAGATAAAACATCAGTTATTCCTAATCGTACTCCATCTGCCTCTTCAATTTCTCTCTCTACTATTGCTCCCCTCTTATCCTCTTCTGGTTCCCTCTCATCCTCTTCAGGAGCGAAGGATTTCAATATATCCCAAGCTGAAACCAAGTTGTCAATAACCGGAACGGACATTGAAGGAGGCGGAGGAAGAAATGTAATTCCTCCTCCTTGGCCTCTACTAGAAGAGCCTCCTAGAGCTACAGTAGGCAAACTCTTACTCCCCACAAATGTTTCGTCCTCACTCAACCTAGTTGAAGGCAGCAGAGGTGTAATTACAGTCCCTCGAACTCCTCTAGAAGATCCTACACTTGGAAAATTCTTGGTATCATCCTCATTAGTTGTGGACATTCTACTAAAAGTTCGAACAGACATGGAAGGCGGTGTAGCAAGTACCGGCGGCCGAACACCCTTAATTCCACCATTGTTAGAAGAGCCCACAATAAGCGAATTCCGAATACTTCCCGTAAGCACCGAAACATCAACAACCTTCACGCCTTGGCCTTGTTCAGCGGGTACCTCCTCAGAGTACAACCGAGAAGGCGGAAGCGACTTAGCCTTTCTGGCTTCCCAATCAACAGTAGGGATAGCGAAATCATCAGGACCAGAAAGCCCTAAATTCCAATACATTTGATCAAGTTCTCCCTCAATTCCCCCAATTCGAAAGCTGGTTCTACTCGAATAAGGCGAACCCTCGAGCGATCGAGACCGAAGAGACGTAGTCGAAGACGAGGGATAATAAAGATCTTCAGATGGTGTTGGTGGTGAAGTTGAAGCATCGTAGTCGATGTTCTTGATTGCGTTTTTTCGATCAAGCTTGGGTTTTTTTCGATCTTTGTTGTTGCAGTGCTTTGATGATGAGTCCATGAATAAGAGTTGAAGGAAGTGTCGCATAGACGAAGAATAAGGTATACACGCACTCAGAGCATCGTTTAGACAGATGTTTGACTGCTGAGACAAGATTACAACAGAGCCGCCACCGTCGTTAATGGTGAAACAACACTACAACTACAACTACTGGAGTTGCAGAGATTCTCTCTCTCTCTTTTGTTGGATTGGTTGTCCGTACGTTAGATCGACTCACTTTGTTTACCATTTATGATATCAGCAGCTTCGTCACAAATTATAAAGAAAAGGAGGGAGATAAAAAAAGGAAATGTAAAAAACTTGAGGCAGGGAGGGATCATGTATTAAAGCTGCGAGTCGTTATTTTGTTGGAAAATTCATATATGCCTTATGTTAAGGCTAAGAGAATGCGTGTACATATAATACAGTTTTTTTTTTTTTTTTTTAATACTTACCATTTTGACTTTGCTAAATATCTTGACGACCTTGAGCAAACACAAGTATTTCAGTGAGTCATATGGTTGAAGAGGGGGTTGACTAATAATAGGGAACCTTGTCGTAACTTACAAGTTACCAAAAACAAGGACCGCCTTCGCGGCTTTACTATGAGCCCCAAACATCAAACCACTAAGGTATGTCCAGCGGCTCTTGAATCAGGCCTTAGACTCGAACTATGGAAAACAAACTGGTTCAGTCAGGTTCAACAAAGAGTTTTTTGTTGACCAAAGGACACATCTCACCTCATCTAATCTCATCATGGACAAAATGTGCGTGAAAACGGAGCCACGTGCATGGAGAGTTGTCCATGCATGTGGAAAGAAGAAATATAGTCAGGTAGTCTATGCAAAATTGATATGCACTGAGCAAAAAGTTCAATTTTGTTGAAAAAGATTGAACCCTGTACAACTGTAATTAGTAACAAGAAGAAAAAATAACCATGAAAACATGTCTTCTTCTTGAACTTAACCCGGAGACACTAAACTTTTTTCAGGTGTGTTCAGATGTGGCTCCTCAAGTTTGTTCAATTCGAGGATTGAAGTCAGATTGAAACATATTGAAAATGAGATTTTCAATGTTTAGATTCGAACTGGTTATGATCGACAGAAGTTCGAGCTGATTAAGTATCATGAATATTCGAACTGGTTAAGTTACCTGAAGTTCAAACTGGTTATGTTGCCTGAAGACTCGAACTGGTTCTGTTCAAAGTTGCTGAAGAATAGCTCAAAGGAGGTCGAAGTCATTCGAACGAGAAAGGAGCTCATTCGAACGAGATTGTCTGATTTTACATTTTTATTCAAAGGCCAAAGAAGTCGTTCGAACGAGATGGGATTTCGTTCGAACGACATGTCTGTTTCTAGGGCTGGAATCACAAAGTGCTCAAGTCATTCGAACGGCCTTGTGTTTCATTTGAACGATATTTGCCTGGTTACCCTTTTGTGAGTTCTTCTGAGACGTTGACTTCTGCCTCGAGATCTATTCCACTTGTAATTAGTTCTTTAGTATATAAAGAGAACTTAGGCTATTTAGTTAGCTAATCTTAGTGAGTTTAATTCTAGAGAAACCTAGAATTTGATAGACTCTATTAAAGCTTGAGAAGCTTGGAGAGATCATTGCAACCTTTGATCTTCGATATACTAACCTTTGATCTTATAATTTTGAGCTAATGAAAGATATTTTTTGAAAAATGTGTCACAATCTGAAACTATATGAAGTTAGTATATCGGACTGTCTGAAATAGTTATTAGATCGAAAGGAGATTTCAATCTGTGTGTGATCTTGTATGTGGTGACCTGATTAAACTGTTGTAAGGTTCTGAAAAGATATTTTTCGAGCTGAAAGTACTGTAGTTTTAGAGCTTGTACTGATATATATATATATATATATATATATATATATATATATATATATATATATAAATATATATATATATTTATATATGGCTGCTTGTAGAATATATGAACGGTAATAGGAACTTGTGAAAAAGTGGAATCCTAAGTTTTGCAAATGATCTAAAGGTTTATTTGTTAGCTCGAGTTAATGGTGAAAATGATATGATATAATAAAGTCCGTGAAAGAGGATGCAATCAAAATTATATTCAGCGTGATTTGAGGAGAGGAAACTGATGGATAAGTTAGACAGTTGTGATTCTTATCTGTAAATCCTGTAGATACGCAAAAGGTAAGATTGAATGTGATCGTACTCTGTGTTTATAAATATGTTGTAGATGAAGATGTTGAATAAGTAAACATGGTAAGGACTCGCACTCAGAGAGTTCGATATGTGGCAGAGGGGCGTTAGCGATAAAGGTTGTAATCCGTGAAAGGATATTTGGGCAGCTAGATTATGATGTTGATATGCCTGAATCTATACTATAGCTGGATGGGTTGACTTTAAGGGTGAAGGAGAATGAGATTGAGCGTCACTTTTGATGTGAGGTATTATGTGAATTGATCATTGAGCCTGAAGCTCGAAAAACTGCTGTAAGGGAGATTGCGGTGGATGAGATTGCAGTTGAAGATAAAAAATTTGTTGGTGATGTATTGATCAGATGTGACCTTGGTTGTTTCATGTATAACTATGCTTGAGAATGCGAACTTATGCTAGTTCAAAATAATGTAAGTGAAATAAAGGGATACAATTTATGTTCTGAATATACTCCTTGTTTTCTGTGGATTTTGTTTGAAAATAAATTTGAATTTTAAAACTGTGTATCATTGGGTATGACGTTGTAATGTGTATAAATAAGTTGAGTAGGAAAAAATAAATCATGAGTATGAGAATACTTTTGGAGATATAGTTCGATTGCGTGTGGGTTGATTTTGCTATCATGAAGGTGAGAGGGTGTTAGAGTGATGTGGGTAAGAGAGAGAGAGAGAGAGTTACAATTAATTATAGGGTTTGGTGTAATGATGAAAAGGGTTTATACTTAAAAGGTATGAGTCGTCTGACAGGAACAGTTGAAAGGACGCCTTGATTAGAAAACCAATGTTGACTTGCACAAGTCTCAATAACTACGAACGGTTATAAAAAAAAGTTATAAATAATCCTTTTCCCTTTTCTTACAAACGTTTTCAGAATATAGAGAGGTAAAACTCTAGAGAGAGAGAATTTTTTTTTCATTGCAGTAATTTTGGAGAGAAACATCTAGGTGAGAGTCATCGTTGTCGGAGGGACGAGGAGGATACAAACTTTGAGTTGGAGAAAAAATTGCTATTACAGAGCACTGTTGTGAAGGAAGAGACTTTTGGAATTCCTTATTCATCTTCTGCCATTGAGGGTGAGTTTCTATTTTTGAAAAGTGTTCTTTCTTTTGAAATGATTTTGTATGCATTGGTAATAAATCCCTCGCGTTTTGTATTTTAAATTTTGAAAAAATAATATATTTAGAAGGCTTGGTATCTGTATGTGTCGAAAAAGTTGCTCTATAAATATGATTTGCTATAAAAAGTAAGGATATATAATTTTTGAAAAATCAGTCATGTGAATATATGAAAAATAATTTTATGTATTTTGATGTATTATTGATAACAATAATTAAGAAAAAAATAGAGAAATTTACTTAAAGACCTGAACTTGTATGTAGGTAGACACGTGTAAAAGAATTTAGGAAAAATCTTTCTATTATTTTGAGTTAATCGTTCGAAATGGAACCTTTCACCTCTAGTCGCTCGGCTGAGGATGAAAGTATAGATAGTGATGCCGAATCTGTAGGAGGCAAGTTAATTATAAATAGTTCGAAGGATATCCTTATTGATGCCGAGGAGGATAGTTCTTTAGAGGAAAGTGTATTAGAGGAAAAGCTCGAGTTTCCAGATTTTCCTGGTAATCTCTTTCCTTGTCCCGTAGAGTCAGAAGTATTCAAGAATTTTTGTAAGCATAAATGTATTGTAGGTGGTGTATGGGGGAATGCCATTGAACATTCTGGGAGGTTTTTAAGGGGGTGTTCAGATGGAAAAGGGGGTAAAAGTACATTTTTCGTGCTTCCTGATCTACAGTGCGAGAAAAGTTTTAGGAAAATCTCAGAGGGTGTTTACTTTGAGTATTTTAATGAAAATAAAGAATGTGATTTCGATGAGAGTTTTTTGTGTTACTTTGCCTAGTTCGATTATGGGTTAGTGGTGCCTTTTAGCAATCTTGCTAAAAGTATTATGAATAAAATCAAAGCTTGCCCTACCCAGTTGAATGGTAACATGTGGGAGGTCATAAATATTTGTGAGAATTTGAATAGGAGGTGGGCTCGTGAGGGGAATAAGAGAATATTGACTCCTGTAGATGTTTGGTGGTATTACACTGTAAAATACTATGTAAATACTGGTAGAGTATATTTCTGTTTTAGCTTGTCCCGACCCCAGTTTTTCAATCTGAATTCAGCTGGAAGGGTTTGGAATGACAATTTAATTTAGGTAAAGGGCGAGTGTCTCCAGCGAGCTGACGAGGATACCCTTCTCCTTAAATATAAATCTTTTAAGAAACGTAAGTAAATTAATCTCATTTCGTGTGAACTGTGTTTGTGAATGTACTCTATTTGATTATGATAGTATTATGTATTTTGTATGCAGATCTTCGTTCTAAAGTGACCATAAAAGAATCTATGATGGACATTGTAGCTCGAGAGGGAGTCGAGCTTGAAACTGTATGGGTAAGTTGGGAGATTAGTCGGCACAAGAGGGTTAATAATAGATCTGTTAAAGTTTAGAAATCACAGGCCAATAAAAAGATGACTGGAGAGGATTCATCTACTGCTGCTGGAGCTGATTTACCAGCAAGTATTGGAAAAAGGCCAGTGTTAGTCAAAGCTGAACCTATTCCAAATAGTCACGGATCAGCTCAAAGAGGAGTCGAGAAAGAATGTGGAGGAGGTGATTGTCCCTCGTAATAATCTCAGGCTAAAACTCTAAGAGATCGGTTACTCTGGGGAGGATATCCAAGCTATAATGGAAGGACGATTTGTGGAGGTGGAGGAGCTCGACCAAGAGGATGGCCCTGAGGCGGTAGTACTCCTCCCCATGACACTGTTAAAGGTTTGGATAAGGTCTCTATTAGGATGGAGTTGGACAATTGGGGAAAGGACGATAAGGTAAAGTAAAACTGGAGTAATGTTTTTTTTTTTTTTTTTGTAGAATGAGACTATTTGTTGGATGGAATATATTTGAAGTACTTTAAGGATCGATTAATGATGTATTGATGTATAAATATTGATTTGTAGGAGCCGAAAGACTTGTACCTCATAATTGAGGATTTAGAGAAAGAGCTCACTAATGAGAGAAATTATGCATATGCAGCAGCGCGGAGCTGCAGGTGAGAAAAATAGAGTTGTAAGTGAAAAGATAGGTGCATGGACATAAAATTTAACCTTCTTGTAGAGACTTCGATAAATAGAGAGAGAATGTTAAAAATGTGTACCTTAAAATATTAGAAGATCATTGTATTCATCTTATTCTAAGATTGTAGAGCGTATGGTCACCAAGACGAGAAGTCATCATAGCTTGAAGGCTAAGAGTACTATCTCGTTCTGGTGGATATATGATAGAGAAATGACTATATAAACTATGGTATATCAAACTGTTTTTAAATGAGAAATATAAATTGTTCCCAATATTTTGAACTTGAAATCGAACTATTGTGCAGGTCGAGCTAGATGTCGCACGATCTTGTGAGGAAGACGTGCTGAAATGTAATTATGAGTTTAAACTTGAATTGGATAGGATCGAGCAGGTATTTGAAGAGAGCGCAGATCAGTATGTAAAAGTAGAGCTTAGGCTGACTAAGTCAGAAAAGATAGTTAGTGAGCTGAGTCAGAAGATTGAGAATAAGGAAGAGGAATTAGGGAGAGTTCAAGTCAAGATTGTGAGTGCGTATAGTGAGGTTGAAAGGTTGAAGAACATGTTAGAGTACGTAAGGGGATGTGCAAAGAGGTGGATACTGCACACTATCGTATTAAATCGTTAGAGGCGAAGTGTTACAGCTAGCAGGGTATCTTAATAATTTGAGAGAGGTATTGAGGAGGAAAGAGAGGTCAAACTGGCTAAGGCGCGAGCTGATTTGGCGAGTACTAAAAGTGATGTGGAGAAGCTGAGTGAAACCGTAAAGGTAAAAGAGGTTAGTCTCTGGATTGCTCATAATCACTGTAATAAGCTTAATGAATGAGTAGAGAAGCTGAAGGCTGATCTGTCAAGTTCTTACAGCAGTAAGGCAGAGGTTATAGAGAAATCAAAGAAGAAACAGAGGGATGTCGAAGCTGTTAATGTTAAGGATGAATTAGTTCGTGCCCAAGCTCAAATCAAAGAATTGGAGGCAGATTTGGTTTATGTT
The DNA here is from genome assembly GCA_014058105.1 of Kingdonia uniflora. Classification (NCBI taxonomy): domain Eukaryota; kingdom Viridiplantae; phylum Streptophyta; class Magnoliopsida; order Ranunculales; family Circaeasteraceae; genus Kingdonia; species Kingdonia uniflora. Next base: position 142,475 of record JACGCM010002057.1, on the reverse strand, counting down.
TGAGCTACCGTAAGGAAAGCTAATGAGCGAGCTAGAGAGAATGAGGATAGGTTGGACGTTTCTCGAATCAAAGAAAAAGAGTTGGAAGAATCTCTTAAGAAAAATGATGAAATGTTGAAGAATTCTTTTTCCAGGGGAAGTAATGTAGATGAGGTTTTACAGAAAAAAGAGAAGGAGTTGTTGGTGTTGCGAAGGAATGCACAAGAGTTAAATGATAATAAAGAGAAAAGTAAGGTTGAATAGGGTAGATTGTTGGAACTAATGGAATCATTGACCAATGTCATATCAGATCTGGAAAGATGTTTGGAGAGAGCCAAGACTCACTGCGCAAAGTTAAATAAAAAATTTATGAGTATACATATTAGTTTTGTTGGCTACGCCGTACATAATTGAGACAGGCTTTCCACGGATGAAGTGCATTCGAAGGAGATGACGACAATAATTGCTTATTTTGTGGGGGAGGTGAAGAGGCTGGAGTTTGAAAGGGACACGTTTCATGATTGTCTGGTGTTTAAAGGCTGTATTTGTCAGACTGAAGTGGATCGAGGTAACTACCTAAATGCTATGGAAATCAAAATTGGCCCCATTACTGTAAAACAAGTAGAGTGAGGAAGGGAGATTGTTGGTGCTCAAGCACAAGACTTTATGGCTTCACGAGCTCTGACTGCAGGGAAAGGTTCATCTGCTGACCGCAAGAAAAAACTTGTATAAATAAGTAAACTATTTTTACTTCTGTATTGTAGATGTTAGACAGATGAAAGCTAGTTTTACCTTTATTTTATCGTTAGTCTTAGAGATAGTAGAGATTATTGATTGAAAGCTAGTATTACCTTTACTTTAATATGTAAGTATAGAGTTAGTAGATGTGTCGATTGAAGAGTACTAGTATTACATTTGCCTTAATCGTTGAGATTTAGTAGATGATAGATGTGTATCGATTGAAAGCTAGTGTTACCTTTGCTTTAATCTTTGAGATTTAGTAGATACTACATGTATGTCTGTAGAGAATAATGTAGGAAAAAACTTGAACGTTTTCATTTTGTAGAAAAGAATATACACATTGTTGGAGATTGCAATCTCACTTTTGGAATGTAAATAATGATAATAGATGTATCCTGTATTTGGGAACTAGGGATTTAGTGATAGTATCGTTTCAATAACCAAGTGTTCCAAGGGCCTGGTATTCTAATGCATTTCTCTGTCGTGAGGTAGTAGGATCCAAGCCCAGTTTGTCCTACAACCAGAAATAGATCGTCCCAATTCTCTGCGAGCTTCCCGACATTTAACTCTTTTCTGCTCTTGGGGATCTCTTTGAGGACTAGATCGTCGATTTGGAACTCGCGACTTCGGACTCTTCTATTGTACGAACTGGCTAGTATATGATGATATCGGCCCAGATTAGCAACAGCTGGAGCTCGGGTCTCATTGATCCAATTCATATTGCAGGCTAGTTCGAATTTATTTTCCTCATCTGTTAGCTCATGATCTTTGACAGGATGGTGATATTCTGCTGGGATGAAGGGCTTCAGTTCCATAAGAAAAGAGAAATGGAGTTTATACAATTGATTGTCTTGGTGTAGTACGGTAGGCCCATAAGACATGAGGCGACTCCCTTATCCAATATCCTTTCTTTTCTTATTTGAGTCTTTTTTTTATTCTATCCACTATCGTCTTGTTTGTGATTTTGGCTTGCTCATTTCCTTGGGGATAGTATGGATTGGATGGGGAATGAATGATGTTGTGTTTGTTGAGAAAAACAACTACCTTCTCTCCAATAAACTGTAGCCCGTTATTGATCCGAATCAGGTGGGGGCAACCAAATCTTGTGATGATATGTTCCCAGATAAATGAGATGGCTTTTTCACGAGTTCGGCAAAGGGGAACTGCTTCCATCCATTTTGTAAAGTAATCAATTGTAACAAGTAAGAACCTTATGTTACCTGGTGTATTTGGGAATTTCCCCACCAGATTGAGTGCACACCTCTTGAAAGGCCAAAATACCTTACATGCATGGAGCTCAAGTGCATGCACTCATATTTTGTGACCATGCCTCTGACATGCGTCGCATTTCTGTGAGTACTCATCTACTTGCTTTCGCATACCTGGCCAGAAGATTCCTTGTATAATTGCTTTGTTAACAAGGGATCGCCCTACTGCATGAGAGCCACACATCCCTTCCTCTTTGGGCCGAGGTATGCGAGGAAAGGCTTCCTCCAATCATCATCCTCCTCTTCATTGCCCTCAGTGTTGATCGTGCATACCAAGGGGAGATTAATGTTGGGGGTTGAGATCACTTCGATCTGGAGGTATCTTGTTTCTGTACCCAAGACCCCGGCTAAGTAAGCCAAGGAATCGGCGTGTCGGCATTCTCCTTGAGGTAAATAGTAGAGAGTAACTTTAGTGAATCTGCTCATCCTATCAACAACGAGGGTTGCATAGTCGACCATCTTGCCATTCTTCTTGTATTGCTCGGAGTAATGATGGACTTAGTAATGAATATCTATAGACTGATAGCTCGAGAACTCCGATTTCCAGTGCCAAATCAAGCCCATGGATCAAGGCTTCATACTTTGTGACATTGTTGGAGGCTTTAAAATTGAGGTGTATGGATTTCTCAATTCTTTCATTTGAAAGAGTAATTAGTACGATTCCAATCCCTGACCCTATGGGTCCTACTGATCCGTCTGTAAGAAGTCTTCATCCCTTTCGTGTAACCTATTCAGCTCGTTCGTCAAAGAGCTTGGTAGGTGGATCTTCTGCGAGTTCGTCTATGAGATCAGGATCGTGTTCTTCCCAATTTAGATCATCTACTGCTTGACCTTTTTCTGAATGTCGTTGTTTGAATTTGATATCATGCTCCACAAAACTTACTGACCACTGTTTTACTTTTCGTGATTCCTCTTTTTTAGATAGAACTTCCTGAAGTGGGTAGTTCGACATGACTTTGACTGAATGAGCTTGGAAGTAGTGTTTGAGTTTCTGTAAAGTGCAAACGAGGGTTAGGAGAAGTCGCTCGATCTTGGAATATCTTATTTCCGCCAGAGTAAGGGTTTTGCTGATGAAATATACCAGCTTCTCAATCTTTCCTTCGAGTCGAATGAGAACCGAGCTAAGAGAATTATCTGTAACTGCGAGGTAGATGATTAATTCTTCATTGTCTATCGAGGTACTTATTATGGGAGATTTCCCAAGATAGACTTTGAGTTCTTGAAAAGCAGCTTCACATTCTTCTGTCCATTCGATCTCATAGTGTGGTCAAACTTTGCCTCTTTTGGTACATCTTCGAAGTAACAAAATAACCATCGACATTGATCTAAAGACTTTGAGACGAATATGATGATAGTTGTAATCTTACCAGTGAGTTTCTGTACATCTTTCTTTATCTTTGGAGACGGCATGTTGAGTAAAGCTCGAATCTGATCTGGATCGGCTTCAATCCCTTTCTTGCTGATGAGATGTCCCAAGAACTTGCCCGAGTACACTCTGAATTGACATTTATCTGGATTGAGCTTTATCGGTATGATCGTAAAATGTGGAAGACCGTATTGAGATATGTGATATGATCATTCTTTTATAAGCTTTTGCAGAGCAGATCGTCGATGTATATTTCAACGATTTTCTCCAATTATGCCTTGAACATAGTTGTCATTAACCTTTGATAATTTGCTCAGGCGTTCTTCAGTCTGAAATACATAATTCTATAACAGTAGAGCCCTCTTTCAGTGATGAAAGTGGTCTTTTCCTAATCTCCATCTAAGAGGGGTATGTGGTTGTACCCCGAAACAGCATCCATCATAGACATTAGCTTGTGACCTGCTGTAGAATCAAGAATTTGGTGAATGATTGAAAGAAAAAAGCTGTCCTTTGGCGTATGTTTGTTTGAATCTGTGAAATCTACGCAAACTCGAATTTTCCCATTCTTCTTTGGAACTACGACAATGTTGGAGATCAAATCTGGATACTTGGCTTCCCGAATGAATCCGACTTTGATCAACTTATCAATTTCATTTTTGACTTCATCTCTGAGACGAGGGATAACCTTCTCTGTTTTTGTTTGACTACCGTGGCTTTGTTGTTGATGCTTATATTTGTGACACGCCTTGGCTGGGTTGACTCCTGGCATTTCTTTGAAAGACCAAGCGAAGACATCTCCCAAGTATATAAGGAAGACTCAGGGTATTTGGTAGCCACCCTTGGTTAGATCTTTTGGTGAGGAATCTTTTGAGAGAAAAACCTTGAGAGTCCTTAAATTTGTGATTGATTGTAACCTTGGATCATTAAATAAAACTTTATCTCTATTTTGTGTGGACATAGGCAAGTTGCCGAACCATGCACGGTAAATGTGTGTTCTCGTTTGATTGTGTTTATTCCTTTAGTTTGTTCATCGCTAATCGGATCGAATCGGTGTTTGGTTTCCAAGATGCGCCCCAAGAAATATTGTAAAGACAAACAATAAATGACGAATTATATAGGGGAGATGATTATGAATCTCGATTTTGTCAAAAAAAATGATCGCTCCCCACTTATAAAATATGAGACGAGTTGTTGTTTTTATTTATTTATTATTATTTCAATGTCAAATAACTTAATAAAGACCCGCAACGGCTCATATTTTATTATAAAAAAGGATTGATTTTAGGAGAGAAAAATGGGAGAAGTGGAGGTCGCAAGAGATTTCGGGCTAGTGTTGTAATTATCTATATAGGGACCTGTCTCTCGAGCTGTGATAAACTCGAACTGATCCAATACCAAACTCACGCAATATACACATGATATACACTAGCAGAAGTGACACCTGTACCACGAACTGATGAAGGATGTGGCTCGAGCACTACAGATGAAATAGAACAAGTCAAAGATACCTATCTCCCATGAGCTAGCAGTTACAAGTTCAACCATCGCTTACCCCCACTTTCAGGAAAACATGTTTGTGCATGGTAACGAACTGAGAGTGAGGTCTATAAAAGTGATGAGTTTCAAAGGAGAAGGGACCAAGTTTTTGTAGCTCAAGAGATCATAAACTTGTAATCAAACATCAGCCTCAAACAATAAAAGTTACAGTTACTAAATCATCAAGCCGAAGTCGTGGTTTTTACCTATTCAAAGGTTTCCACGCTAATCACATGTGTTATTTTATTATATTAATTATGTCACAGGTATATTTGGTGTAAAAGTTATTTCGGGCTATTTCGAGCTACTACGAAATTAGGCCCTTACATTTGGCGTTGTCTGTGGGAAAGAAGACATTTCCACGAAATCCTAAGGCATACAGTTACTCAACGATCAATTTTCAATCATGGTGACTTCCAAGTGACCAGCCATATGAGTTCGACATGATCTTTCAGTCGAACCAGATAAGCTTGCAGAATTAAGGGCCTCTACACCGAAACAGAAAAGCGAAATGATCTCGAGCATCAGTTGTTACTTGACCGCGAGCTCCGTGAACAGGAACTAGAAAGTGAGCGTCAAGCTCGTCAAACAGAATTCAAGCGACATGAAGAACAGATGACAACAATGCAGACTACCTTGCAAGCCTTGTAAGATAATCAACAAGTTTCCCTTCCAAGGGAACGTGATCAAATACCAGCAAACTCCCGAGTTTCAGCACGAGATAGGTTTGGAACTCGAGGCACAACTAGCAAAGGAGCTTCCAAACATCTACGTAACGACCCACACATACCAGAAGCTTCAATTCATTTGGGATGAGAAGATCAGTCTGACATCAATAAAGGACGTCGGCCCTCCAAGCGTCAAGAAGAGGAGCCACGACCTCAATCCAGGATACCAGCTCGGGAACGTTTGAGCGAGGGTACTGGTACTCATAACCCCCGACCAGAATACAAAGTCGCTCAAGCACCACGACAGTACGTCACACATGAACATATGGATCAGTGCATCAAGGAATTAATCGAAGCTCATGCTCTCAGCAATAAGGACGATTTGACCAAATTACAAGGATTGCTAAAGAGTTATTTGATATGGAAGTATCGACAGGTTTCCATACTTCAAAGATACGTAAGTATAAAGGCATTGATCCAAAGGAATACATTCAACAATTCTGCGATTCATTGGGTTTGTATTCAAATTTGAACCACATTCTGTGTCGTCTATTCGCCACAAGCCTATAGAGAGAACCGCCCCGGTGGTTCCATTCTTTGCCTGAAGATTCCATCCTCACATTCGACCAACTACAAAAGATCTTCGTCAAGGCATATGTTCACAATAAAGACAAAGAAGAGAATTTGTACACACTTATTAATTTTAAACAGTCTCAATGAGAGAAACCCGATGTCTTTGCAAAGAAGTTTATGGAACTTGCCCGAAAGTTGACAATCTCGATCAGAAAACAACTGTTTCTGCGTTTACTAATGTACTACAGATTGATTGCAGAGTGAAGGAGCATCTCTTCATGAACAAACCCTCGACCTTGGAAGACATGATTACGTGGTGCTCATGTGTAGTGACCAAAGCAGGTTGGCTTCAGTAACTATTCACTCTCGAGTCTTAACAGATATGAGATCCTTCATTTATATCATCTAATTTTACATTATTTGACCCATAATATTGAACACTAACAGATCGTCTGTCCGAGAAGACCTGGATAAAACCACATATGGATCTTTTCTTGATATTGATCCTAGAAGCGAGACGCTATCCCTTGGAGCCTTGGTATGATGTCCCAACCTTTTCCATCCATCATAAATTATTAGTGAACTTTCTTTACACAATGCTAAACTATCATAATAAACAGTTAATGGACTAGCAGGTTTTCTCTATGTTACGTGATTGCATCATTTATTCCATCTCTTCGATCTTCCAGCATTCTGTAGATGGTTAATCCCAATCTCTGTATAAACTAAATACTTTAGGATATTTTATTTTATTTTTGCAGATTGATCACTCTGTTGTGGAGAGCTATGGAGGGAAAGGAAAGGCTTGCATCACTACCAGGGTTTACCCAAAGTTAGCTATTGATAGTGAGATACACCTTTATACATTTAACAATAGAACATCAACAGTAAGAATCTCAAAGTTGAGTGCTTGGACAATGAGGAAAGCTCAAATCAAATGAGATTCTAGCAAAATGAGGGATTAAGAAGTAGAGTAGGATGGCAGCTGTGATATGATATACTTGATTGCATGCGGTGATAATAGTTTATAATGGTTGATATCAAAAATATATCTCCTAGCAGAAGTCAAACTGCTGATGAATTGCAAAGAAGACAGGATACAACCAATATGGTTGATCTTGTTTTTCAAAGCGATGCTGTAGGATTTACTTAGCAAACAGTGTATTAGTCCTCCAAGAAGGCAGTATATACTAAATGAAACAGTAGGACGTGACCATTTTGCAGGGTCGAACAAATAATGATTTATACCTGTTGTCATATATCACAGTAAAAGTTTTGAAAATCACACTGATGAGCCCAGACACGAAGTATTTGCTCGTTGATGATGCTATTGTAACAAGACGTACAAGGATAACAGCGAAATATGTTATAAAGCAATAACAGTGAGCAGGGACTTAATGGATGAAATGGGGGGAAAGCCAGACACCTTAGAGAGATATTCATTAACCAATATGGGAGATTTAAAGAGGCAGATGAAGTTGATTTATTGATTGGCCACAATTTGGTATTGCTTAGCCAGAAGATTTTTGTAACTATACCAAAGATAATGAGAGGCCTCTCAATATGGTATTCCTGGAGAAACTTACAATGTAAGCAGTATTTTAAGAAAACATATAAACTCGGAACTTGACCCAGTAGATGGACCATATCACTTTCAGACATGTACCAAAGGGCTAGACTGACATCCAAAAGAGAGACTCTCCGTCAAAGACATGTTCAAATTAATACGATGGTAAGGAGTATGACATTGAAGGATATGTTCCATCTTGTACAGACAGATATGATGTTCCTCTAAGACCTCATTTTTATTTGACAGAATATGGTTGATAAGAAAAGATATTGAACCTGAAACGACTTTGCAGCAGCATTCTACTTACAAATGAATTGAACCTGAATATCATGGATCGATTTCAGAACCTCCACTTTGTGAAGGCAATCCCAACCACTGTTAAACATCTTGCATGCTTTTAATTCACAAACCTTGACCCCTAACTCCTGCCCGAACTACAAAGCTGCTAACAAAGTCTAGCCAAACCTTGAACTCAGCTAGGCTGGACGGTTTTAATCAGACCAGTTTGCAACTCTATCTGGAATTCCTCACATGATCCTTGAAGCTATTTAGGCCCTAGTCGCATAACACAAATCTAATGCGTTGCTTCCATTTAGTTTATCTAATGCGTGATGTTTATCTAAAGTATCATAACACAAATTTCATGTGTTGCTGTCGGCCCTAATGGTCGAGCATCCCACATGGCTCTATGAGATTGGCTGACTCCCCAGGAATCCTTGATCTATATTTAAGTACTTCTACGTCTACTTCTCATACTTTTTAGTATTTTATTGACTCGGAAGCACATAATGTCCTATATTCTATACTTAACCACAGACCAACTTAATTTTTGGCAAACCATAGACAAACTTGTAAGTTGTAAACATTTTATTCTTAATATATAGTCAAAAGACTTAAAAACAGAGGATAATTGGTTTAATTTCTATCTCTGGAATCTAATCTGAATGAAAATGGAGATTTCTTTAGTTTGGTTGATTGGCTTCTCTTTGGTTAGTTATGGTTTCGGAACCTCTTCTAATCATATTTACGGGGGAAACTTTCAAATCCTACAGTCACCAGAGGAGCAACTTTATAGAACTTCTTATCATTTCCAACCTCCAAAGTACTGGATGAATGGTATATTAATACTTTCTCCTCAAACTACAATCCTTAGTTTTCTACTTTTTCCTGAATATTTCTAACATTTTCCTGATATCTTGTGCATGTTACTGTTTGGCATTCCTGGATTTCGCTGACCCTAATGGTAACCTCTACCTCGCGTTAAGTTTTATGTTCTTTTCTTTCTTTCTTTCTTTTTTGCTTGATTGATCTTGTTTATGTAAATTGAGAACCCAAGATTCATAACCCAACACTAGTAGGATTGTTAAAAAAAACCCTACTGATAACGCCATATTTGAAAGACTTCTAAGATTTGATTACAAGCATACGAAAATGTTGAAAAGAAGAATACATTTACTCCAATGGCTAATTCAAACTAATGGCAGATTGGATTTCTACTAACCCGGAAAGATTCGAGATCCATAGAACCCCTTTGTAGGAGCATGCACCAAGTATCCCAGAAAGGGGCTCAGTCGCCCTCACGAGCCTGCATCCCGTCGTCCGAGCACATCGTAAGGACCCCAATTGCAAAGCCAGATGCGAGGAATGGACGAACCCGTCCCACAAAGGCCTCTTATTAGTAGCCTACGAGCCCTCAGAACATAAGCCAAACCACCCGTTGGTCGTAAAATGTAATCCCACATGGCAGGTCATAGATAAATGCCTAACAGGGAGGTTCTGTCATAACTGAACCACGTGGGATAGCATCTAGGATTCCCGTCCAAAAAGCACATACATAAGAGCGAAGAGGAACCCTAGAGGAGGTGTTTCCAGCCACTTGCTTCCTCTTCTCTCATGAGCGCTAAAAAGAATGAGAGCAACATCAGAGGAGAAGAGTGGTGCCCTGCACTAGCCCAAAACCGTTCATAAGTAATGCAGTCCTCTAATCTGAGAACGTCTCTGATAGCAGGGTAGTACTCCCCTCTCTCACTTATGTCTACTTTACCTTTAGGATTCAGTTATATCTTAGTTACTACCAAATTGCGTCTCTTGGAGTCTAGAGCAGGCAATTTATGATTCGTATTAAATCCCCAAATACTAGCGATTACCCAAAAATACAGTAGCCTTCAGAAAAGGACTTTACAAACACTTTCCAATTATCAGGGAGGAAATGGTCTGAAAGACTCTAACGATGTTCCCTGCAACCAAAACTAAGTTGTGATCATTTTGCTTCAGGGCCAATGTACTACAACGGAGTTTACCATCTGTTCTACCAATACAACCCCTATGGTGCATTCAGGGGTAACATCGTCTGGGCCCATTCTAGTTCACTCGACCTTGTCAACTGGGTTCACCTTGATCATGCAATTTCTCCAACCGAGCCCTTTGATATCAATGGTTGTTGGTCTGGTTCTGTCACTATCCTTCCCGGTAACAAACCTGCAATTTTGTACACTGGCTTGGACTCAAATAAGCGTGAGGTTCAAAACTTAGCAGTACCCAAAAATTTGTCTGACTCCTTACTCAAAGAATGGATAAAAGATCCTCAAAATCCTGTTATGAGTCCGATTAATGGTATTAAATCAAGCTTCTTTAGAGACCCCACGACTGCTTGGCAAGGTTTGGATGGGGAATGGAGGATCATTGTAGGGAACGAGAGAGAAAAACGTCAAGGAACGGCTCTTCTGTATAAGAGTAAAGATTTTCTTCACTGGACTGAATCTGACCATCCACTTCATTCGCCATCAAAAACAGGGATGTGGGAATGTCCGGATTTCTTTCCCGTATTGCTTAATGGCACTAACGGACTTGACACTTAGGTGAATGATGCAACCGTTAAGCACATTCTTAAGGTAAGCCTATTCTATGAGGCTCATGACTACTACATACTTGGCAGCTATGCTGCTGAAGAGGAGAAGTACATTCCTGACAAGGATTTTAGCATACACTAGCTCTGACATGAGATTAGATTATGGGAAATTCTATGCTTCAAAGACATTCTTCGGCAATGCCAAGAAAAGAAGGATATTGTGGGGTTGGATAAACGAGTCTGATAGTCCGTCTGATGATATCGAGAAAGGGTGGTCTGGGCTTCAGGTATATAAAGTTTTTGCTTATAAATAAGGCACCTGTTCTGAACTGAATTAACATGGACTGAGTATAAGTTCTCTTTTTGCAGTCAATTCCAAGAACAATTTGGCTTAGTGGAACAGAAACACAATTATTACAGTGGCCAATAAAAGAAATTGAAACGCTTCGCGAAAACAGAGTGAGCTTGCAAGAGGAAGATCTACCTGGAGCTTCAGGCTTTGAGGTTTCAGGCATCAAAGCTTCACAGGTTGGTTCAAGTTTTGTTTCCAACGCTTTTTGGTCCTCTTGGTTTACTTCAAATTTTGTTTTGCTTTTAAAGGTAGATGTTAAAGTTTCCTTCAAATTGCCAAGGTTGGAAGAGGCTGAACTAATGGACCCAAGTTGGGTTGATCCACAACTGTTGTGTAGTGAAAAAGGCGCATCCATTGCAGGTCGAGTAGGGCCATTTGGCTTGTTAGTTTTGGCTTCTAAAAATTTAGAAGAACAAACTGCAATCTTCTTTCGAGTATTTAAGGAAAAGCGTTGGTTTCAGTAAATCTTCACTTCATCTAGCAGATATGTTATCCTTCATTTATATCATCTAACTGTACCTTATCTAAACCCAAGTACGGAATACTGTAACAGATCATCTCTCTGGCAAGATCTAGATAAAACTACGTATGGAGCTTTTGTTGATGTTGATCCTAATCACGAGAAGCTATCCCTTAGAACTTTGGTAAGTTGTCTAAACCAAACTTATCCTATCAAGTGATACTGTTACAATAAACGATTCACAGAAAATTTACTAGCAAGTTTTCTCTATGTTATGCAATTGCATCTCATTTTCCCGTCTCATTTTCCTCGATCATCTGACGTTGTCTTGACAGTTAATCACTTAATCCCAATCTTCAATTCTTACTTGGCAAATCAGACTAAAACATTAAAAAAAAATCGGATTATTATGTTTCTATCTCTTTATGCAGATTGATCACTCTGTTGTGGAGAGCTTTGGAGGGGAAGGAAGGACTTGCATCACTGCCAGGGTTTACCCTAGGTTAGCTATTAATAGTGAGGCGCACCTTTATGCATTTAATAATGGAACATCAACTGTAAGAATCACAGAGTTGAGTGCTTGGTCAATGAAGCAAGCCCAAATCAAATGAGATTTTAGAAAAGTGGAGATAAGAAACTATAGAAGGATATCGTAGGGTCGCTGTTATGTAATGATGTGCTTGATTGTGTGCAACAAGTATATGATCTGTAACATAATAACATCCCTTCTACGAGAATGCCAGTTCAAAAACTTCATTTTATTACTAGTGGTGCTAAAATGGTCAGGAAAAATATACATAATAACTCAACCTGTATTTCCTAAACCAGTTCAAAGTATACAACAAATGTCTAACAACTAAACCCAGAAAAATAAAATCCTCACAAGGAAAGGAGGAAAATCTTCAGCACCTGATTGTAACATGATTTTCTTCAGTATTGAAACCGAGTACAACCTTCAAGCGGTGACTGTTCCAGATAGAGATAGGTCCCCAAAAAGCTGGATTGCTACCATGTGATTCTTGCTCGACCTTTTGCCACCCTCCGAGCAATGACTTTTCGCCCACCCTTGGTTGCTTTGCTGCTTACACATAAAACATAATGGTCATACTCAGAAGATAAGCATTCTACAGGATGGACACTTTCGTACAGTTCATCTCAACTGCACCATGTCAGGTATACAATCAAGGTGAGTTTTGGACAGATAAGACCAGCATATTCGAGGAAAACAGGAAACGAGGTAGTAAAATATTGATATAAACATTCATATGGTAAATTTCAGTATGAAAACACTGCTATGGGAAAAAAACTTAGGCCGATACAACAGTCCAGAAAGCGTATTCAAAATGTTGAAATACATCAACACCATATAATCGATATAAAACCACAGCTTAAACAATTTACTTTAGGAACTTAAGTTTGCAGGGTAAGATGTGTATGAAACATGCATGTAGACATGATGCAGTGTGATACGAAAGTAAACCCATACGTTTAAAGTGGTAGGACACAAAGTTGCGGGCTCGTGGCACACAGAAGAGATGGTATACCAGAAGGTCATCTAATTGGTACTATGCAGTGATTATTGATACACCGCTACATGCTCAATAGCATTTTATGACAGATGCTTCGATGTACTCAGGCTTGCTTAGTATTCCAATTGTAGCATGCTAAATCTCGAGTTTAATAAGCCACATGATTCGACTGTAGCTTTGGGGGCTTAGCCAAATGGGTCTCACGTCTACTCACGTTAAAGAGCACTAGTTCAGGCTAAGATTAGTTCGAGCGTGAGGTCGGTGCCAAGCCTCTGTAGACGAGGCCTGCAACTGAGCCCCTACAAGTGAGGTCCTTGACCGAGCTCCACAGTCCTACATTCTACGTTTTCTCAACTTACATATTTTTCATGCGGAACCTCTTCTGAAGTCGGAGGGGCACAATCGCGGTACATTACTGCTGTAGTTACTTACCTTATTAAAATCCCATAAACTACCTTGGAAGCTAATGGGTACTCCTTGACAAGATGCAAATAAAATGCAAGAAATCCATATCTCAGCTATGCGGAGATAGGTAACTTCAATGCAGATCAGTTGACAGGAAGGAGCTAATCTGACCAATGAGGAGATAGATTTGAATGTAGGGAGACCTCAATTCATCTATAAAATTGAGCAAACAATGGATGACTATATTAGATTCTGTTAATGGTTTCAAGTAAATGGTTAGCAGATAGATTTGAATGTAGGGAGACCTCAATTCATCTATAAAATTAAGCAAACAATGGATGACTATATTAGATTCTGTTAATGGTTTCAAGTAAATGGTTAGTAGTTGTCTTGCCCTATGGTAAATATTCAACATGAAAAAAAAAAACATACATTGGAATGTGTATATTGGACACATGCATACTTTTATGTGTGGGTTGGTTTGTCTTAATAATATATAATATTCTCAATAAAAGTAGATGGAAAGACGGGGGATGTAGGGAGAAACTGCAGTATACCGAGCGAAAAATCCATGTTTGTTCTTACGCTTGATCGTGCTCGGTTGGTAAGTTCTCTTTGTATGACAGAGAACTGGCTCACTTGACGAAGAACTATCCCCTGCCAAAAAGAACAGATGTTAAGTTTTAGAAATAACCAATACAAAAGCAAGACTGAATAAGTCAAAAGTAAATGTTTAAATAAAAATCTTATGTACACCTTCTGGGCCAGTTTGGACTTGAAATGGCATTATCCTTGATTGTTGTGAGAGATACTTTTGGTTACTAGCAGTAATATCTAAGAAAGCAAGGAGCATATTTCAAGAACTCGGACCCCGAACCTAGATAGCCTACGGCTGATTTCGAGTTGGATCAGGCGACCCGGCTCCAAGTTGGTCCAAGTTTTTTTTTTCCCTTTCTTCGTAACTCAAAATATTATATACATTTTGAGTTTCAGTTACGAATTTAAATAGCATAGACATTTCATCATATCTACTTCGAGACGATCCGAGATGACTTGCAAGAACACAGACGAGTTAGTCCGAGTTTGAATGATACGAGCGATCCATAATTTTTTTCGAGAAATCACCTAGAATCGGATCGGACCATGCTGATACTGAGTTGGATCGGGTAATTTGATTTGAGCTGTTGAACCAAGGATTCCTAAATCATCTGACAATGAAAGAAGGAAGGCCCATAGAAAATTCTTAATCTTATTTCTAGAGGTTGCTACCTAACCTAGATTGGAAGCGGGCAATGAAAAAGTAAATGATCGACGATGTCATAAGAGGTTCCACAGAGCAAAAAAGAGATCTACATCTCTTTTTCTTAGCATGTCCCCCACAATGTTTGTCTCCCTAGCATCCCCGTTTGTCGCATACCAAATAAAGACCACTTTAGAAAGAATCTCCTTATCCATACCACCAGACAAAAAAAAAAAAACAAACTGATACCCTTCATTGATGCTTTTAGCTTCAAAAAATGTATCCAGATATCGAACTAAACTAAACTAAACTTCCCATTTTCAGTAAACTCCAACTTACTGACGCCGTGGTGACTTTTTAAGTCATAGTACCAAAATTCTCCGTTTCTCTAGTCTATTGAAAGAATTCCAAGAAAAATTAAACATTCAACCTGTCACGACCCCACTCTACGAGCACCGATATTGTACCCACTTAACCACTGCGGATCTCCAGCAGTGTGGGATTTTTCTTCCTAAGAAAAAGCCTCGGTGACATGTAGAGTAAAATCTTAACTTAAGGACCATACACCTGACAGGATCTTAAGCGATGTGGGACTAAACTATTGGTGCTACCGTCACCGCTAATGGTCTAGGCGCCATTCGAATACCCGCTCAGCCGGGGTGTTACACAATCCCATTAAAATCATTTGTTTCATAAAACTCCGCCACTAACACGTTAATATTTTACATGCATGGTTTAAGAAAACCCCTTGATGTGAACGAACTAAGGCGCACCTCAATAAAAGTTGAGCTCTTTCAAACCGAAGCTTGCACCACCAAGAATTAGATGAGGCTATCACTCACACGTGAGGTACCGAACTGAGGGGAAACACATGCCTCACATGTGATTAGATGGGTCAAAAACTAATACAACACACTCAGAATCCAACTCTTTTTTTCTTTTATGACCACTTTCACTTGTTTGGATATTGATTGTAGTTTGCAATTCACAAGTTCTTATATTTACATAATAATATCAATTAAGTAAAGGATAATCTCTTTTTTTTTATTCATTTGTGTTTTTTTAGATTTTTTCTTTATCAAATATTTTTTTCAAATAGACAATTACCCTTTAAGAATTATTTATTGGACTCAAATACCCTCATAGTTCTTTAAGATACCCCCAAAACGCGATTGAAGGAAATGCATCTTGTCCCTCCATCCATTAATATTTTTTTTTCTGGATCGGCATCATTTGTTTGCCTTGTGATATGTGTCAACTTATCTTAATACAAACACCTTTCTTGATTTGATCTGGAATGTCCAACTAGGGTATGCTAGAATTAAATGCAGTGTGGGCTAAAGTAAATCGTAAGAATAGTGTATACAAACTGATTTACTTATTTGTTAAAAATATATACAAGTTGTTCATTTTATATTTTCCTTTGATATCTTTGACTTTTCCTCAATATTTTTTTAACAAAAAATAAAGTACCTCCAGCTGCCTCACTAAGCAGCCACAACCTTTACCTCCACCTCCACCTCTGTCTCTGCCTCTGCCTCTGCCTCTGCCTCGACAAGTTAAACCTTGATTATACGCATTGGCAACACATGAATACATGATAGAAAATCCCTTGAGCCACACCAAACATTATGCCAAAAGCTTATCTTCTCCTCGTTCAACGTTAATCTCAATTCCATCATTGAATTAGATTTACTTGCTGAACATAAACCTCTAAATCCCTATGGCAGTAAGCCAGATGTTATTAGTAGGCAAACTTAATCCTCCATCGCATACTTTTCCACACTCATCTTAACCCATAGATAAACTCCCTCACTTCCAATCCTCCAAAGCCACTTCCCTAACAACGCTACATTCATCTCCCTAATTAACTTCAGGCTCAATTGCCACACCTCTTTTTCCATACAAAATCCCCTCCCAAGGTAAATCATTTTCCTCTCTCTCAGTGACTTCTTACCGGAGGTTCCTAAAATCTTCTCCAGCTTTGAAGCCATAGGGGCCAGTAAATGGAAAATAAATAGAATATGAAAAGGTAGAGTAAACAATGTACTCTTGGCTATTCTATAACTTACCAACATGAGTTTCCTTTTTCGACATTGCAAAATTCGTCACAATACTCTTATCCCAACTCTCTACACACCTCAACCATGCCTAGATAAAAAGATGGTAAGCCTAGATATAGCCTCCCCAGTAACTGGTACTGAACCAGTCCCCCACCACATTACACTTAATGAGACCACTTTCACGTGTTTCCACATCGGTTACTTCAATACAGCTCGCACATCACATGATATCAATTTCACAATATAATATCAACTTATGGAAGGGTTCTTCATTAGTTACATTCCTTAACAAGAAAGTTATTAAATAAATGAAGTTTATTACCCTAACTTTTTTTTGGAAGCCAAGCCCATTTTGGAGATGGGTAACTCAGGGTTAAGCTGATCCTGGCTAAGGGCGCACCCATGACCGTAAAACTGTAACCAACGAAAGGGTACAATGCCCAAAGTCAACAACAACCCCGAAGGATATGAAGCCCGAAGGCTATCCTCATAGTTCTCACCCCGTGGGGATTCGAACTCAGGACCTCTCCTTTGGTGGAGGCTCGTACCACCACTAGGCCAAAAGCTCAATGACTATTCCCCTACCTAACCCCCAATCTGGATTCAATACATAGAGCTCAACAAAAATCATTCCTAATTTTGCAGTTTAGGAGCGAAATTCATTTTTCAGATCCAAAGAAAATAATGTCGATCCTCGAATTAAAGGCTCACCTTAACTCTAGATATCTTATAAGTTCTAAGTAGCCATAATAATTTTAAAACATCAACAACCAGAATTTCATGAATTTTAGGTTACTTTTAATGAAGTCAAAAGATAGATTTTCACTAGTTAGAAGTTCATAATTATGATGGTAAGGTGATAATCTTCGTTTATTTAACATTAAGCATGTTTAATTATTATGTATAAGATATGTGACTGAATCTTCATTTTTTAATGTAGGTGGAGTATTCAATTAGGGTGTGTTGGCTAAAGGTACATCAGGAGAATAGAGTTGTAAAGCTGTGTATATACATATTACATATTACATATTACATATTACATATTACATATTTACTTTATTTGTTAAAATATATAAGATGTAGTTGTTCATTCTGCATTTTCCTTTGATATTTTAACTTTCCTCAATAGATTTTTGATGAAAAGACAAAACTTACACCTCCTAATAACTCAGTAATCAACAAGCCTTTGCCTCTGCCTCCACATTTTAAACCTTAATTATAAACATTGGCAAGACATGGATACACTAATCGAGGAGCCTTGAATCACACCAAATGTTAATCTCAATGCCTTCTATGAATTAGGCTTATGTTCTGATAATAAACCTGTAAAATCCCATGTCATAAGTAAACCAAAGGTTACTAGATAGACAGCGTAATCCTTCATCCCATACTTACGATCAATCACCTGATTCACCTTGAACCATAAACAACCCCCCTCTCTTCCAGTCCTCCACAGCCAGGTCCTTAGCAAAGCCACATTTCATCCCCATGATTAACTTCTAACCCAATTTCCCCAGCTCCTTCTCCATACAAACCGCCTTCCAATTCAAAAATGTGAATACTTTCCCACTCCGTATTTCCTACTGGAGTCTGGAGGCTCCTAACAATCTTCTCCAACTTCCAAGCCACCGGGTCGATAAATACAAAAAGGTTTATAAACTGTACGCTAAACAGCCAAATATTGTCTAATGTAAAACTACCCCCACCCAACATTACTTTCCGTTTTCCACGTTGCAAAATTCACATAAAAGAAAACTCTCAGTAACTAAATCCCAAATCCCCTACACATCTAGACCATGCCAAAGTAGAAAAATTTCAAGTCTCTCAATATGGCATCCAAAGCAACTAGTCCTAAACCAACCCCCATCACTTGATACTTCCGCAAACTGGCCGGCAAGCCCAAATCTCAGTAGCACAAACTGGCTAGTCCTAAATGTAGTTATACCCAATGCCCATCAAACACATTATAACCCATAACCCCTATGATCACTCCAAACTCAATAACACTAAGCAAACATTATAACTCTAAATTTATTCAAAATTTCCACAATGCTAATAAAACTAGAAACCCCATAAAGGGGCGAACCAAAAAAATTACCTTCAGGTAAGAAGAATCGAAGGGAAGGAAGTCCACATGGATTGAAGAAACCTTCAGAAACAACTCTTTTTAGGGTTTCTTCATCGCTTATGCCCGTAGTAGGTAGAGGGGTTTGACATTTTAAGGAGGGGGAAATTTGTTGGAGAGATTAGTGAGGTTTGTTGTAGGGTTAAGAGATTAGGAATTGAGTTGGGTTTTTGGAGATTAGGGATTGAAGGGTTGATTAATAATCGATTGAGGAGAGATGAACCAGTTCGAATTAGGGATTTGGACGACATTTTTGTGTCAGAGTGTGTGTGTGAGAGAGAGTATTTGAAGATTTAATACAAATCAGACTCCAGAGAGACGCAATTTGATATAACTGAATCCTAAAGGTACAGTAGACATAAGTGAGACAGGGGAGTACTAGAGACGTTCTCAGATTAGAGTGAACACTTTTGGGGGCACCCTATATACGACATTATGTGCTATCAAGGATTCCTGGGGAGTCAGCCAATCCCATAGAGCGACCATTAGGCCGACAGCAACACATGAAATTTGTGTTACGATACTTTAGAT
Organism: Kingdonia uniflora; assembly: GCA_014058105.1. NCBI lineage: Eukaryota > Viridiplantae > Streptophyta > Magnoliopsida > Ranunculales > Circaeasteraceae > Kingdonia > Kingdonia uniflora. Next base: position 123,221 of record JACGCM010002057.1, on the reverse strand, counting down.
AAACTAAATGGAATGAAAGCAACGCATTAGATTTGTGTTATGCGACTAGGGACTAAATAGCTTCAAGGATCATGTGAGGAATTCCAGATACAGTTGCAAACTGGTCTGATTAAAACCGTCCAGCCTAGCTGAGTTCAAGGTTTGGCTAGACTTTGTTAGCAGCTTTGTGAATTAAAAGCATGCAAGATGTTTAACAGTGGTTGGGATTGCCTTCACAAAGTGGAGGTTCTGAAATCGATCCATGATATTCAGGTTCAATTCATTTGTAAGTAGAATGCTGCTGCAAAGTCGTTTCAGGTTCAATATCTTTTCTTATCAACCATATTCTGTCAAATTAAAATGAGGTCTTAGAGGAACATCATATCTGTCTGTACAAGATGGAACATATCCTTCAATGTCATACTCCTTACCATCGTATTAATTTGAGCATGTCTTTGACGGAGAGTCTCTCTTTTGGATGTCAGTCTAGCCCTTTGGTACATGTCTGAAAGTGATATGGTCCATCTACTGGGTCAAGTTCCGAGTTTACATGTTTTCTTAAAATACTGCTTACATTGTAATTTTCTCCAGGAGTACCACATTGAGAGGCCTCTCATTATCTTTGGTATAGTCACAAAAATCTTTTGGCTAAACAATACCAAATTGTGGCCAATCAATAAATTAACTTCATCTCCCTCTTTAAATCTCCCACATTGGTTAATGTGTTGAGAATCGAGGTAGCTACTCTCTCCTCTCTGACAAGAACGATACGCGGAAATCGCCAACACAAGAAGTAAATCAACAAAGAACAATAAAGAACACAAGAAGGTTTCCCTGAGGAGGGAAGTGGAAAACCTTTGCGGATGAAAAATCACTCCCCACGAACAATTCACTATAATATCAAATAGGTTACAATGATCTCTCAAGCTTCTCAAGCTTTAATGGACTCTCTTCAAACCATAGCCTCTCTAAGGTTAAACTCACAACAAGATTAAGGCTAACAACTAACCCTAGACTCCCTTATAAGCATGGGAAGTCATTACATAAGAATAAGCTCGAAGTACGAATCACGAGACAGACCAACGTCCCAAACAAAACCTTATTAAACTGATTTAACGAAGTCTATTCGAATAAACTCTGGATCTATTCGAATAAGATGGGTTCTGAACGTTTATATTCGAATAGACAAAAATCTATTCGAACAAACATCTTCTATTCGAATAGACATGACTTCTATTCGAATAAACTATTAACTGTCTCCTTTTATTCGAACAGACAAAACTTGTATTCAAATACACTTTTAACTGTCTCCTTCTGTTCGAACAGACAAAAATCTATTCGAACAGAACTTTAAAAAAACCCTATTTCAAACCGTCTTCGATCATCGCTTGTCCCACGAGCTCCGATGAACTTCCTCTAAGATGATTCGATTTCATATCATAACATAATGAATATCTCTCTAAGGTGTCTGCTTTCCCCCATCTCATCCATTAAGTCCCTACTCACTGTTATTGCTTTATAACATATCTCGTTGTTATCCTTATAACGTCTCGTTACAGTAGCATCATCAATGAACAAACACTTCGTGTCTGGGCTCATTAGTGTGATTTTCAAAACTTTTACTATAATATATGACAACAGGTATAAATCATTATTTGTTCGACCCCTGCAAATTGTGTTGAAAACAGAATTCTAAACTCTAAAGAATAAATGTTATTGATCAAACTTGGGATGAGATGATTTGATTACAACATATAGCAAGCCTTTATATAGGCATTAGAGCACAAATCCAACCTGGCTTCTAAAACCGTAATACAAACATTACCTTACTATGCTACCTACTATGATTATTATTCTTATGGTAGACTACTGTTCCTATGGTAGCTTGACTTTATTACCAATGTGTTTCACACATTCTAACACCCTCCCTTAAACTAGATGTGATAATACTAGTTTAGGAAGTAAACGCTATGCTGAGTTTTCCTTGCAGCTCCCTCCCTTAAACGAACAAACTCCGAGTAGCTTCCGAAGTTTCTCAAACGCATCTAACTTGAGGGCTTTGGTGAAAATGTCTGCAACTTGATCTTCGCTCTTGCAGTGAATAAGATCAATTGTCTCATCTTTCACTAAATTTCGCAAGAAATGGTAACGCACATTAATGTGCTTTGTTCTCCCGTGTTGAACTGGATTCTTCGACAACTTGATTGTGGAACTATTGTCGCAATAAATAGGAGTTTCCCTATTTTGATGAGACCCTACTTAACCCAGCATTCTTCTTAACCATGTTGCTTGACATGCACAAGACGCAGCAGCGATATACTCTACTTCTGTGGTAGATAAAGAAACAATCGGTTGTTTCTTTGACGACCATGAAATCGCTCCTGATCCTAACATAAAAACATACCCAGAGGTATTCTTCCTGTCATCGGGATCTCCACCATAATCGCTATTAGTATAGCCGATTAAAGTAATAGCTTCTCATTTCTTGTAAAATATTCCTAACCCAATCGTACCTTTCAAGTATCGCATAATCCTCTTTGCAGCATTTAGATGCAACTCCGCTGGATTTTCCATGTATCGACTGATGAGGCTTACTGCATGCAAATATATGGCATGGTCATGGCTAAGTACATGAGACTTCTCACGAACTGCTTATACAATGTGTTGTCATCCTTCTCTCTTTTGGGATCCTTCATTAGCTTTAATCCAACTTCAACTGTCGTGCGCACCAAATTCTAATCCTTCATTTGGAACCGTTCCAAAATCTCTTGAACATATTTTCTCTGTAATATGAAAATACCCACATCAGACTGAACTACTTCTATGCCCAAAAAATAGTGCATCATTTTGAGATCTGACATCTCAAACTTTGCCATTATTGATCGTTTGAAGTCCTTGAACATCGTACGATCGTTGCCAGTGTATATCAAGTCGTTCACTTATAAGCACACTACTAGAAATCTTCCATCGGTTCCAACTTTCATGAAAAGTGTGTGCTCATATGGACACTTATAGAACCCCACTTTCACGAAATACGCCTCTATACGACTATACTAAGCTCTTGGTGCTTGTTTTAGTCCATATAAGGCATTTCTCAACCAGTACACCTTCTTCTCTCCATCTTTCTGTACGTAGCCAGGTGGTTGATCGATGTACACGGTTTATTGCAGATCTTCGTGTAAAAAAGTTGACTTTACGTCCAGTTGAAAAATAGGCCACGAGTTTTATGTTGTTATTGCAACTATCATCCTGATAGTATCGTATTGTGCGACTGGAGCAAACACCTTTTCATAGTCGACGCCTTGTTGTTGCTTATAACCCTTAGCCACCAACCTTGCATTGTATTTGTCGACTTTTCCTTCAGCATTCAATTTCGTCTTGTATACCCACTTCACACTGATCGACTTGTATCCATCTGGGAGATTAGTCAATTCCCATGTATTGTACTTCTCGATTGTTTCGATCTCGCCATTTATGACTTTTTGCCACTTTGGTTCTTCAACAGCATCCTTGAAAGCAATTAGGACACTTCCAGCAAATAAAGCGAAGTATATAGTTGGACCATCAGATTGATCCACCACACTTAGATCGTAATCTTTCAAGTACGTTGGTACAGATTGTGATCGAACCATTATTGAAGAAGGACTTGTTGAGCTCTGTGCAGGCGTGAATGGTAATTGCGCTTCACCATCCAAAACTGGCGGATGACTCTCTTCATCATCAAAGACCACCGGTACTGGCTTTCCTGCATCTTTAATATTCCATTTCCATGTATTTTCTTCGTCGAAAATCACATCTCGACTAATGATAATTTTCTCAGTTGTAGGATGATAGAGTTTATAAGCTTTTGAACTATCACTATCACCGAGAAAAATATATTTCTGACCTTTATCGCCGAGCTTTGTTCTTCGTTCTTTCGGAATATGGGCATATGTTATACACCCGAAGATTCGCAAGTGCTCCACATTTGATTTTCTACCGCTACATGCCTCCTCTGGTGTCATGCTCCTCACAGCTATGGTAGGACTCCTGTTGAGGATGTAGATGTTCTATAAGACTGTTTCTGGCCAAAATCTCTTAAGAAGATTTGATGCTTGCAGCATACTTTGCACCATATTCATAATAGTGTGATTCTTCCTCTCAGCTACTCCGTTTTGCTGTGGTGTGCACTAGGGGTGCACACATAAACCCGAAAACCTGAACCGGGCCGACCCGAACCGGGCGGTTTGGTTCTGGTTAGGGATCAACAGGCCTGGTTTCGGGTTTAAATTTAAAAACCCGAATATAATCGGTTCGGGTTCGAGTTCGGGTTTGGGTTCTTGATTTGGTATATATTAATACCCGACCCGAACCGGCTATATAACTATATATACTTAGTAATCTCTCAAATTCATAATCTTTTTTTTCCTCACCCCCTTTCCTCCTTTCCCAAAACCCTAACCCTAGCTCTCCCAATAGGACTATAAATTCTATCTCTACGTACAGGAGGAGGCCCCATCTTCAAGTCCTACACTCACCAAATCGAGCACGCATAGATCCGTATTGTAGGAGTTGTCACAGAGATCTGTTCAAAGCTATTGTGGGAGTTGTCATAAAGATCTATTCGAGGCTTTTGAGATCTGTATTATGGGGAAAAAAAGCTTCAACAGATTGTGGGAGCATCATGTCAGAGATCGTAGGACTCTCGCAAGGGCTTCGGGTTGGAGATCGCGAGGGTCTAATGTTGGAGATCGCGAGGACACTCCACCACTAATAAGAACCTCTTTCCTGGTAATCAATCAAAATTAGAGAGTAGATAAAAAGGATGGTCTCAATGTCTCATTGACAAGCTAGGAGGAATCTCCACCATTGGCAAGCTGTTGCGGTTATTTCAATAATGGGTTAATGTAAACTAGGGCTTGATGTAAACTACTTGGGCTTGATGTAAATTAAGGCTTGTTGTAAACTACTTGGGCTTGATGTAAATTAAGGCTTGTTGTAAACTACTTGGGCTTGATGCAATAATGGGTTGAAGTGGAAGTTCTCACTGTGGGTAAACTACTTGGGACTGATGCAATATTGTTTGTGGCTTGTTACATAACCCAACTCATCAATACTTGGGTTTGATTCATTGTAGGTAAACTACTTGGGCTTGCAAATAAAATAAAATAAAATAACTTGAGTTCAGAACCTGGCCCGACCCGATCAATCCGGTTCGGTTCCGGTTCGGGTTTTACAACTATTCGGATCGGGTTCGGGTCTAAAATGTTGAAACCCGACCAGCCCGGGTTGGCTCATGTTTATGGCTTAACCCGGGCTAACCCGGCCCGTGAGCAGCCCTAGAGTGTACAATGTCGTCAATTGTCTTTTGATTCAAAATTTCTCACAAAAATTTGTGAATTCATGAGCATTGTATTCTCCACCACGATCCAAGCGAAGAATCTTGATAGATCTCCCTACTTCCTTCCCAACAAGAGCCTTAAATGACTTGAAAACTGAAAAAGCTTCAGATTTTTCTAGTAGAAAATAGACCCATGTTTTTCGGCTGTAATCGTCAATAAAGGTAATAAAATACCTCTTATTTCCATTGGACTGTGGATCAATCGGTCCACATATATCGGTATGGACCAGCTCCAGTGTCAATTTGGCTCTCCATGCTTTCCCCTTTGGAAATGAATCCCGGTGTTGTTTGCCAACAACACAACCTTCACATACTTGCGGATGTTGATCAATATAAGGAATTCCCGTCACCATATTCTTTTGATGAAGGAGCTTTAGGCCATTGAAGTTCAAGTGCCCATATCGAAGATGCCATATCCAGCCTTAATCTTTCACCATACTTGAAAAACAAGAAAGAACAGAATGCGTTACGTTTAGCGAAAACATTCGGCTTGGAGTCATATGTACATGTGCAATTAGTAAGCTCCTCTTTGGATCTTCAATCCGGTAGACTTCATTCTTGATGATGATCACATATCCCTTCTCTTGAAGTTACCCCACGCTGAGCAAATTACTCTTCAAGTTTGGGACATAGAAAATACTTGAGATAGCCTGATGAGTGTTATCTTTGGCCCAAAATTTGATATCGTTTTTCCCCATGACAGTAATTGTGGAACTATCTCCAAACGTTACCGAGGTACGGAAAGAATCATCCATTTTGTGAAATATAGATTTTTCACTGCACATATGGTTACTTGCTCCTGTGTTCATGTATCATATGTTTTGACGAAAATCTTTTTCGGTTTGAGATTCTTCTTTGGTTTTGCAAACCAAAAGAAGACAAAATTTCTTTTCTTTTTTTGAAAAATTAGATTTTTCGCATATTTCCTTATAAAAATGAGAATGACATTCAGAACGAAAGTGACCATACCTGTTACACTTGTAAGATTTGATATTTGACTTATCAAACGGCTTTGACTTTTGGCCTCTACTGTGTTGATTGTTGCTTCCTCTGTTTCTTCCATAATAATTTGTGAATCGATTATCGCGGTTACCTCTTTCTCGACTTGTATCTTTTCCTTTTGTCGCTTGATTGATGATTGAGAGCTGAGATTATAGCGCTTCCTCCACTGCTACATGTTTGTTGATTCATTGCTCGTGAACTATCAATGAACTCATTAGTTCATCCATCGAGAGTTGATCAATATCTTTTGACTCCTCGATCGAACATACCACGTAATCGAATTTTGATGTCATTGATCGAAGAATCTTTTCGATTATCGTAATGTCCTCCATCTTATCTCCATTTGTTCTCATCTTGTTGGAAATCGTTATAGTTATGGAAAAATACTATGAAACAGACTCTGTTGGCTGCATACAAAGAGTCTCGAAATTTACACGAAATGCATGTAGATGTGCCCGCTTCACTTTAGTGGTTCCTTGATATTTTTTCTTCATTGCATCCCAAATATCTTTGGATGTCTCCTTGCATAGGATCGTCTGCAAGATGTTACGATCATTAGCTTAAAATAAATAATTTTTGACTTTCAAGTCTTTTAATCGTAATTCCTCGATCTTGGATATTTGAGCGGTCGCTAATTCTTTCTGAATGGTTAGAAACACCAACTTCAACGAGGTGTCAATACTCCTTGGACCTCAAGAAGTTCTCCATAATTAAACTCCAATGGTCGTAGTGACCATCGAATTTAGGAATTGCCGCTTGAACATAACTTTCCGTCATTTTTTTTTTGCAAAAAAATAGACGAAATCAATAACGTCGACCGAATGAATGATATCTCGACGGAATACTAGAACAAGTTTTGTTTTTCTTCATGTCGTCGGCTTCGAGCTGTCGAGCCAGAGACAGTGCTCGCTCTGATACCAGATGTTGAAAGCATAATTTTAAACTCTAAAGAAGAAATGTTATTGATCAAACTTGGGATGAGATGATTTGATTACAACATATAGCAGGCCTTTATATAAGCATTAGAGCACAAATTCAACCTGGCTTCTAAAACCGTAATACAAACATTACATCACTATACTACCTACTAGGACTACTATTCCTATGATAGACAATTGTTTTTATGGTAGCTTGACTTTATTACCAATGTGTTTCACACATTCTAACAAAATGGTCACGTCCACCTGTTACATTTAGTATATACTGCCTTCTTGGAGGACTAATACACTGTTTGCTAAGTAAATCCTACAACATCGCCGAGAAAAACAAGATCAACCATATTGGTTGTCTCCTGTCTTCTTTGCAATTCATCAGCAGTTTGACTTCTGTTGGGAGATATATTTTTGATATCAACCATTAGAAACTATTATCACCGTATGCAATCAAGTATATCATATCACAGTTGCTATCCTTCTCTACTTCTTAATCCCTCATTTTGCTAGAATCTCATTTAATTTGAGCTTTCCTCATTGTTCAAGCACTCAACTTTGAGATTCTTACTGTTGATGTTCCATTGTTAAATGTATAAAGGTGTGTCTCACTATCTGTAGCGCCCCGCTTTTTGTCATCTTAGTCATACTCTTTTAATTCGATGATGCGTCGTTGTTAGTTACTATGTTGCTTCAGTTGCATATGATCATAACCTTTATCCAAATTCCTTTGAAAGAAAAAAAAAAAAAAAAGCCTCTTGAGGAGATGTTGTCAAACCCTTCACCCTGATTAACTCGTAACTGTTGGTACCCTCCTCCTTTTTCTTTGATTTGTTACTTCATCTCCTTCTTAGAATCAGCCGTCTGATCAAAACTCACACTCCCTCTAAAACCTTCTCCAATCTCTCTTTCTCTCTCTAGAATCTCATCGGAGAACAACATTTCGGCGGTTGGATTCTGACCCTATAACCTCTCTTTTGTCCTTTCAATCTCAAACCCATCTTGATTGAATCTAATTATGTGGTATTTGAAAGCTTTTGAGGCAAGCTTCTTTGATCACTCCTGGATTCGAGAACCCAGTGATTATTACTTCTCAAACTCCCTTTTGTGATAGTAGAGTTGAAGTATTGTATGAGATGTACAAGAGCATTAGCAGTTCTGTGGTTGATGATGGGCTAATAAACAAGGTTTTAGCGATATTAAACAAGGCTTGGATTGAAGACTGAATTATGTAATGTCTGAGGTTTTACAGATGCTCTAGCAAGGTTGATGATTGAAGAAAGATGCAGTTAATTCCTTCTCCGTCCATTTCCCCAAGGCAAGTACACTTATCCATGATTATTTGCATTAATTGATACAAGTAAATCATAACTATTGAGCGTGTTCTATTCATTACTATTGAAAGTTTGCTCTAGATAAAATTATATTCTTGGTATTTACCCTCTTGATTGTCGTTCTTATCATCGCATCAATGATAGTATTGTAGACAACAATTTGTATGTAGTCTTATATTCTCTGGAGATTTATTTTAACATAGATGGGCGTAGGGTCAGATTGTAGTTCTAGATAGGAATGCAAGTGCTTTACCCACTATAGGACTTTTAAGAAATTCACGAACATTAAGCTTCTTCCTTACTAGTTATGATTACAGTACTTTCGTTGGTAATACATATATAGAATAGTTCCATCATAGATCGTAATCTAGACTTATATATTGTGCTAGAGCTAGAAGGGTTTGGGGAGCTGGTTCGTATGTTATTTTGGAAGTTGGGGGAAATTTATTTGATTGAAAACTATGTGTTGACAGGCTAGTGTATATCATGTATATAGTTAAAGATCTAATGTGTAGTTAGATTTAGCTTATGTATTGGATCAGGTTGGTTGCATGTTGTTGAGTTCTTTAAATGGGAAGTGGTTTTACATTTCGATAAGTATGCACCAAGGACAAGTTTATAAGAGTTTATCATGGTTTAGGGAACATCATATATTCTTCATAGATTTAGAGTAGTATTACTTCACATTCTGAATAAGGTTGTTTTCTTTAGGGCTCTTTAGTCATCTTGTTCTTCTCAAAACATATACCAAGGAGTAGTAATTTAAGGCGGATCATACTCTGGATAATATTCCTATCTTAGGTTAGCTTTATGGAGTCGTAAAAGTTAAAGGATAGTTATACAGTAGACAGTTAATGATGAGTTGTATTGGGGATGATTATAGTATAATGTTGATTATTTAAGGCACAACGATAATTTAATTATTTTACTTATGGGATGGAGTGTTTGGACTAAACTTTATCTTAAGACTTTATAGTTCAGTGAGTAGCTTATCGATACTTGTTTGGTTTGAGGCGATTTTTCCATATATCTATATATTGATGGCATGATATGGCAAATGACATGGGTTGTGAAGCATACAAGTATCTTATATGGTCTACGGGAGAAGTAGTTCTCTAGGTGTTTTCTTGCTAGATATTACATTAGTAATAATAAGAATTCTCGAGACATCGATTATGTCTATTATGGACAATGCGGCCTAGTGTTGTACATAGTACTCATTGTAAGATTTGTATTCTAAGGCGCGAGTGGAGTAAGAGAGTTCTTTATCTCAATTGGACATTAGGAGTGAGTCTTTTATTCTAAAGGAAACTTAGATGATTCTTCGGTATGTCTTTTGTGACAGTTAATCCTACACTTGGATTTCCATGATTCAGTAGTACGCGACTTAGATTTTCTTTGATGCTTAGAGTTTCCTTTTGATATAGTCGCACTTATTGGGCATGTTGCGATAGATAGCATTGGATGTTGGAGTTTTACTTCATTTGATAGAGTCCCCACTTGTTATTAAAGTGAAGGTAGATAGATCATCTGGTCGTAAGAGCGGTAGGTCTTTGGATTTAGTCTCAGATGCTGATTAGGCAGGGGCAGACAGATCATTTGATTCTTATAGGATTCAAACATCTTCATTTCCATTTTGTTAGGATAACTTCGAGTTAATGGACACAGTAGGGCTATGCTGTTACGGTCCTTGGGTTCGAGTCCCTAAACCAAATATGAGGTAACTGTTTATCAGTTTTCCCGGGTTGCAAGTCTCAAAATTCTTTCCCGGTTACTTCTCGGTTGCATGCTTCGCGAGCATCCCGTGGGCAGATCCCTAAAAGTTGAAAATAAACAGGTTTTAGACCTGTATGTTGAAATTCCTTGAACACCCTGATCAGGTGCATTACCCGCTAATTCCTGGCTTACTAAAAAGGAATCCGCCAATCCCTGGCTCGCCAATAAGGGATACGCTTCTGTTGAGGACAGAAGGGTGCGAGAGTGTGGTCCCACTGAATTAAAAGTGACCCTGTGTACGTGACTTCCAAATTCTCTTTCCTCATTAACCGTACCTCTTAGGTCGTAGTAGTTAGATCTAAGTTTAGGCTATCGTTGATATCTTGGTAGGATATTAGTTTTACTTAGACTGCCTCTTTAGAACTCGTAGCTTGGTTGATATTCTCTTATACTTCCGTTAGAATCCTCATGTCTCTTTTCTGTGTTTATCTTGGTCTATCATGTCTTATGACCTTGGATATTTGTACTTGCTGGGCGTTGCTTGCTAACGCCTTGCGCATATATACTTTTTCAGGTGAATTGTTGCGGTAGCGATACTAGTAGTTGGAGCAAGCTGGACTTGCATATTTTGGAGTTCTGGCTATCCTTGTGGTATTATTTATCATTTCTATCTCTTTTAGATTTTCTTCCGCTGCGTAGTTTCTTAGTGTTGTAGATGTATTTACGATTTGTTTTTAAATTGTAGTACGTCATTTGAGGGGTTCATCTTTAGGATGCCCGACGTTACACCTCAGAATTCGCGTTCTTAATAGTTTATTAAGAAGCCAATTTTGAGGGCGTGTGACACTATCAATAGCTAACTTTGGGTAAACCCTGGCAGTGATGCAAGCCTTTCCTTTCCCTCCATAGCTCTCCACAACAGAGTGATCAATCTGCAAAAATAAAATAAAATTATCCTAAAGTATTTAGTTTATACAGAGATTGGGATTAACCATCTACAGAATGCTGGAAGATCGAAGTGATGGAACAAATGATGCAATCACGTTACATAGAGAAAACCTGCTAGTCCATTAACTGTTTATTATGATAGTTTAGCATTGTGTAAAGAAAAGAAAGTTCACTAATAATTTATGATGGATAGGAAAGGTTGGGACATCATACCAAGGCCCCAAGGGATAGCTTCTCGCTTCTAGGATCAATATCAACAAAAGATTCATATGTGGTTTTATCCAGGTCTTCTCGGACAGACGATCTGTTAGCGTTCAATATTATGAGTCAAATAATGTAAAATTAGATGATATAAATGAAGGATCTCATATCTGTTAGACTCGAGAGTGAATAGTTACTGAAGCCAACCTGCTTTGGTCACTACACATGAGCACCACGTATCTCTTATTCTCTATGAATATCCCAAAGAAGATTGCAGTTTGTTCTTCTAAATCTTTAAAAGCCAAAACTAACAAGCTGAATGGCCCTGCTTGACCTTGAATGGATGCGCCTTTTTCACTACAGAGTAGTTGAGGATCAACCCATCTTGGGTCCATGAGTTCAGCCTCTTCCAACTTTGGCAATTCAAAGGATACTTCAACGTCCGCCTTCATGAACAAAAAAATGAAATAAGCCAAGCAAATAAAAAGTGGAGGCAAGATTTGAACAAACCTGTGAAGCTTTGATGCCCGAAATTTTGAATACAGAAGCACTAGCTAGATCTTTCTTTTGCAAGTTCACTCTGTTTTTGCGAAGCGTTTCAATTTCTTTTATTGGCCACTGTAACAATTGTCTTTCTGTTCTACTAAGCCAAATCTTTCTTGGAATTGACTGCAAAACATAACTCATGCGCAAATACATCGATCTCCACGTTTCGTTTGGTTCACAAAAGGTGTATGTTTCTAATAATAAAAAACTTAGTATACCTGAAGGCCAGACCACCCTTTCTCAATATCACTCGACTCACTGTCAGACTCGTTTATCCAACCTCACAATATCCTTCTATTCTTGGCATTGTCGAAGAACGTTTTTAAAGCATAAAATTTTCCATAATCGTATCTCATGTCTGAACTAGTGTTAGATAAATCCTTGTCAGGAACGTACTTCACCTTTTCAGCAGTATATTACCAAGTGTGTAGTAGTCATAAGAATCATAGCTTGCCTTAAGAATGTGCTTAACGGCTGTATCATTTACGGAAGTGTCAACTCCGTTAGTACTGTTACGGAAGACGGGAAAGAAATCGGGGCATTCCCACATTCTTGTTTTTGACGACAAATGAAGTGGATGTTCAGATTTATTCCAGTGAAGAAAATCTTTACTCCGGTATAGAAGAGCTATTACTTCATGTTTTCCTCATGAATGAAGTGGATGTTTTTTTCAACTCCGTTAGTACTGTTACGGAAGACGGGAAAGAAATCGGGGCATTCCCACATTCTTGTTTTTGACGACGAATGAAGTGGATGTTCAGATTTATTCCAGTGAAGAAAATCTTTACTCCGGTATAGAAGAGCTATTACTTCATGTTTTCCTCATGCACTCCCTACGGCAATCCTCCATTTCCCGTCCAAACCTAGCCAAGCAGTTGTGGGGTCTCTAAAGTTGCTCGAATTAATACCATTAATCGGACTCATAAGAGGATTTTGGGGGATTTTTATCCATTCTTTGAGTAACGGGTCACACAAGTTTTTGGGTATTGCTAAGTTCTGAACCTGACGCTTATTAGCATCCTCTCCAGTGTACAAAATTACAGGTTTGTTCCCGGGAAGGATAGTGGCAGAACCAGACCAACAACCGTTGATATCGAAGGGCTCGCTTGGAGAAACTGTATGATCAAGGTGAACCCAGTTGACGAGGTCAGTTGAAATAGAATGTGCCCACACGATATTTCCCCATATTGCACCATAGGGATTGTACTGGTAGAACAGATGGTAAACTCCATTGTAATACATTGGACCTGAAAACAAATTAGTCACATATTACTCTTGGCAGGGATTACTTCTCAAGTCTTTCATATCATTTCTTTCCTTAAAATTGGAAAATGTGCGGAAAGTTCTTAAATATTAAGTCTACAACCTACTACTGTACTTTTGTCTAAACACTAGTATTATGTGTTCTATCTGAATCATAGTTTGCCTGTTCCAGAGAGACCCAATTCCGCAGAAACTGAGATATATGTCTGATGTATTTTAATTAAATCCTGAAATGTCAGGAATAGGGTGCTTTTAATAGTGTTCTCCAATAACACTACTAATGGTGGTTCATGAATCTTAATTTAAGCATGAGCAAAACCAATCAGACAGAAAGGCAAAAAATATTTATTCAGTCAAGAACTCAAAATTAAAATGCGGGAAAGAGTTTACCATTAGGGTCTGTAGAAATCCAGCAACACCCATCACATAACATGTACAAGACATTATGCGGAATGGTGGTACTTGTAGCGCCCCGCTTTTTATATATCATGTTGTGGCCGTAGTTTGTAGTTTAACTTGATTGTACCTTGTAGTATGGAATTCTAACTTTTGAGTTACAAACCCATTCAAAACCCACCACCGAAATATTTTCCCCGATTCTCTCATTCTCCCAATTTCTCCTCCATTTCAAATACAATTGAAAACCAAACCCCAACCCCGAATTCCTAACCTCTCTTCTCCTTGTATTCTAGAGAGAGAAACAAACCCAAATCCCTAATTCGAAAACCCTTAACCCTCAACACCTCTCTAACTCAACTTCACCATTGCTAGCCGTTTTGAACCAGAAAATCAGATTGTTGGAGCATTGAGAGCAGAGTTCTCCTTTCGTATTAAACCACGGATTTGTCGATTTAAGGCAAGTACTCTTATCCCTTCTCATATGCTTTGATTAGAGAATGGATTCACACCTGTAGGGATTATTTCTTTTGGTTTACTTGATTCCATGTTCATGTAATTTATCTTGTTTAGTTACTGATGCTCCAGTTCGTATTGTTCTTGTCATTGATTAATCAATTCATGTTAAGTATCTTTTAGCACATATGCTTAGGGATTATATCTTGAACCATGAAGCCTAATGTGTGATTTCAGATCTGAACCTCAGCCTTGTTAGTACTAAATTTCATTAGAACAATTGTTAGCCTAATTCAATTATACTTTGTGAGCAAATATGCCCTGATCCGCGATTGTTTTTGGAGTCATGTTTAAGAAATAACCTATATTTTACTAGTATAGTTTAATTTCCTGGTTGTACATATGACTTGGGGTTCTTAAGAGTTTCATTGTGTATAAAGCTAGTATTCATTATCGCGTTTCTTTAGGGTTCTATATCCACCATCAGTATGCAAGTTGGACTTAACTAGTATATTAGAGAACTATTGTATTAGTAGAAGGACTAGATAACCTAGATTATGAATAGACTAAGCCAATCTTAGATTACCATATGATGATGTCTCAGTAATTGAGGTTGGAATTGAATACGGAACTAATATGGAGTTGTTAACTAGAGGCATTAGTTCTTCTGATTAGATATGATTTTATTGATATAGATTTGGAAGATGTGTTACATGTATTGGATGAATTGCCGTACTATAATCTGGATTATCATAAGAGCATACATATGAAGTATTTCATTTAGCTGGTGTAATAACTACTTGTCCGAGCGCCATTAAATACGATGTAGTAAGGATATACATTATGTAAGTAATAGATCATACGCTGAGCGATGTTGTATTTTTCTCATGTTAGTATATAAAAGTGAATGGTATATCTAAGGTATATAAGAATATTTAATTGGCCAAGAGTTGTGATGTGTGTGCATGAGCTTGTAATAAGGGTTTAGTATGATATAGGCTGGAATTCGAGAATTATGTATTTAAATGAATTCGAGGAGTATCTTTTTATAAGTAGATCTTTTTAGTTGGTTGGTATAGCATTAACTTCTTATATCAGTTTGGTTTATGGAGATGAAGATTCTTTAGTATGCTTAGACATCTAGTAGCTGAGTTTTAGATAGTACTTTTGAGACTTGGAAATAGTGGATTCCTATACTATTTATGAGGTTGATCTATATGATGGTTGTATGAGTGCGGTTCAATAATCATCGCAAGATATTGTGCTGGTGATAAGAACTTTGTACTGAATGGATTTTCCATGATTCAGTAGTACGCGACTTAGATTCGCTTTGATGCTTAAGGTTTCCTTTTGATATAGTCGCACTTATTGGGCATGTTACGACAGATAGCATTGGATGTTGGAGCTTTACTTTATTTGATAGAGTCCCCACTTGTTATTAAAGTGAAGGTAGATAGATCATCTGGTCGTAAGAGCGGTAGGTCTTTGGATTTAGTCTCAGATGCTGATTAGGCAGGGGCAGACAGATCATTTGATTCTTATAGGATTCAAACTTCTTCCTTTCCATTATGTTAGGATAACTTCGAGTTAATGTACACAGTAGGGCTATGCTGTTACGGTCCTTGGGTTCGAGTCCCTAAACCAAATATGAGGTAACTGTTTATCAGTTTTCCCGGGTTGCAAGTCTCAAAATTCTTTCCCGGTTACTTCTCGGTTGCATGCTTCGCGAGCATCCCGTGGGCAGATCCCTAAAAGTTGAAAATAAAACAGGTTTTAGACCTGTATGTTGAAATTCCTTGAACACCCTGATCAGGTGCATTACCCGCTAATTCCTGGCTTACTAAAAAGGAATCCGCCAATCCCTGGCTCGCCAATAAGAGATACACTTCTGTTGAGGACAGAAGGGTGCGAGAGTGTGGTCCCACTGAATTAAAAGTGACCCTGTGTACGTGACTTCCAAATTCTCTTTCCTCATTAACCGTACCTCTTAGGTCGTAGTAGTTAGAGCTAAGTTTAGGCTATCGTTGATATCTTGGTAGGATATTAGTTTTACTTAGACTGTCTCCTTAGAACTTGTAGCTTGGTTGATATTCTCCAATACTTCCGTTAGAATCTTCATGTCTCTTTTCTGTGTTTATCTTGGTCTATCATGTCTTATAACCTTGGATATTTGTACTTGTTGGGCGTTGCTTACTGACGCCTTGCGCATATATACTTTTTTAGGTAAATAGTTGCAGTAGCGATGATAGTGAGTTGGAGCAAGCTGGACTTGCCAATTTTGGAGTTTTAGTTACCATTGGTAATCATTTCTATCTCATTTTAGATTATTATTCCGCTGCGTAGTCATAGTGTTGTAGATGTATTTATGATTTGTTTAAATTGTAGTACGTCTTTCGGGGGTTCATCTTTAGGATTCCCGACGTTACACCTCAGAATTCGCGTTCTTAATAGTTTATTAAGAAGCCAATTTTGGGGGCGTGACAGTACTTGCCTAAACAAATGGAGGTTCTAAAATATGTACTCTATTAACGTAAAGAAGCCGCTGGTTAGAAGAAATTTTGTGACACATGTGGTTCATGAGAGTTGCATATACCCGGGAGTGGGGATTAGTTGGGCAAATAGCTTACCCCAGATCATCATGAGAGCCAAATAAAGTAAAATGCAAATTTAGAATAGCCTTAAAGGCATTCCGAGTTCATAGTTAAAATCATTAAGGTAGCGGAAATAGGGGTACTCATTGTTTTTACGCGGAATACAAGTAGTGGGTGATTTACTTGAAAAATAAAAACATATAAACACAACTAAATTAGTGCTAGATGTTGGGTGAAGTACAAAATGAAAAGGATTAGGAATGAAAACCGTAATCTGCGGCTTAGACGCGGGTATTCACTAGTACATGTATAGGACATATTTTTTTCTTATCCAAGTATTTCATTCGCATCCGCACGATATTGGTCAAGCCATCCCATTAGGATTTGAAGAATCCCTTTTTAATATTCAATTAACCATTTAGGAGCAGCCCAAGACAACGGACCCCTGGCCGAAGTATGCATACCATCCCTTGTGTAAAGAGCGAGTATGCTATCCGTGACATTCTCCAAAATCCCGGCAAAGCTCCTATTTGTAAAAAGAAGGTTGCTGTCAAATCGTTTTAGATTCAGTTTCATGCCTTGACCACCTTATACTATCGAATAAAAATGAGGTCTTGGCCACTTTCTCATCTATCAAGTCCTAGCTTGCTTTTTATCTTTTGAGAACAATAAATGTAATCTCTAGTTATTAAGTCTCTGTTGTAAAGAATAGGTGCAGAAACTCCACATGAAGCCATTGCAATATGCAGATATTTCAGTCGGAACCATGTGGCAAGTATTCCTGCGTACAAACTTCCATAAACAATCACTGGACAATTCTCAGCTGATAAAATCCTCTTTAGGTTCGTAATTATCATTGTAAAATCAGCAAGTGCGTGAGACAAAGTCAAGTAGCCGAGCGTAATAGCATTAGCCATAGCTGCTTCCCGTGATCCAAACGGCATCGAATCTCCATAGTATCGATGCTCTGCAGTCACCAAGAGGGTCTTAGCTTCAACTGCAAGTTTTGTTACCATGCTGCTGTTGCTATTATCTCAGTAACGAAAACAAAATTAGATATCACGAAAATGGGGATTGTAAGAAACGTTCTCCCAACATGAGAATCTATTACTGTGTTTCTCTTCACTTGATTTGAAGTTTTTTCTCTTGGTGTTTGCATGTTAAACCTGGCCTTAAACTGGAGTGGAAAAGTAGTTTTCTTAACTAAGTTCTGCTACCATGGCAACAAAGAACATGTAATTAAATATACTCATTTGGAAATCAACAAGAAAAAGTTTCAGAGATGATGATCACAATAAATAAAAACTCAGTTACATACAAAATATAGTAGAGATACATTTCTTATCTTAATCTGAGAACCTGGCCAAAAAAAATCTTATCCGGGGTAACTCTTTTGTACCTGCGCGATATTGGTCCATCCATCCCGTCAGAATTTCAAGATTTTTTCTTTGTTGCAAGACTATGTAGCTAGGACCGCCCAACTCACTCTTATCTCCCGTGTGAGAACCATTTCTGGTGCTGACAGTATGTTGTCCGTGACGTTCTCCAATAACCCATCGTAACTGAAGGGATCTTTCAATCCGTTTGTAGCAAGTGTTGCTCCCAAATCGTTTTAGGTTCCATTTCACGTTGTTGAGCCGCAAGCCCGGAAGCCACAAACTTCAACTAGATTTGGGTTAGTCACAAACAAGCATAAACAAAAAAAATACACAACACCAAAATTCCAAAATTCCAAAATTATACTCAAGCCCAATTTTGGATTTGTCACTCAAAACATCCCCCAAAGTTTCTCACCAAATTATTGTCAAAAAGTGGCTCACAAATGACTTAGGTTTCCTTTTATATACTAGGGAAAACCTATTACAATCGCTCAAATCTCGAGGCAAACAAGAGGTTCGAAAACCATAAAAAAAACTAAGTTACCAGATTTCGTTCGAACGAAATATGCGTCTGGGCCAAAATTTCAGAGGGATTCAAGAGTCGTCCGAACGACCAAGGTCCAAACCCAAAAAACCATAATTTCTCCACACACGTCTTGTCCGCCAAAGTCTATCTAATAAAAATGAGGTCTTAGAGGAATGCCAAATGCAACCATACAAGAAATAAGATATCCTGGAACATCCCATTTTTCTCTCGTAGTCATATTTGTAAATTGTTTCATTGGAGGATCTACGGTCCGCTGGCTGATCTTGCCCTTCCGTGCATATCTAAAATGTGAAAGGTCTTTCCACCGCACTAGCTTCGTTTAAGTTATAACAATCGTCATCGCAAAAATAACTCCAAAAATAACTTATACATTGATCAGGTAAAGTGTAACGTTTGCCAGCAAGGAGCATATCGCAAAAATCACCCAACCTAGAACTACCATATAGAACCATATTAGAGTATAAATTCTTCATTTTCTCCTTCAACGGTGCAACAGAAGTCAGCGGGTCACAAGTTTTGAATCTAGGGCCAAGTTCAGCAAGGCCTCCTGACTTGGCCACCATCTCATCTATTGAGTCCCAGCTTGCTTTTATCGTTTGATAACAACTCTCACTGTGTTCTCTGTAACCTCTTAATACAATAGCATCGTATTAATCCACCTTGTTTAAATATGGGTTTCGGAAGATAGGAGCAGACGACCCCCATGCAGCCATTGCTATATGTGGATATTTCAGTCGAAAACATCTTGCAAGTTCTCCTGCATAAGTGCATATGAACCTCCAAAATCAACTACTGGACAATTTTTGGCTGATAAATTCTTCTTTAGTTCAAGTAATTAATGTTGCAGCATCGGCTAGTGCTTGAGACGCACTCAAGTACTCGAGAGTAGTAGCATTAGTCATAGCTGCTTCTTATTATCCAAACGGCATTGATTTTCCATAGTAACGATGTTCTATAGACACCAAGAGTGCCTTAGCATCAACTGCATGTTGGACAAGCTGTTGAGTCGCAAGCCGCAGAAGCCGAACTCGGTCGTTTCGATTAAAGCACAAACCAAACAATTAGGAATATACAACCAAGAACAATAAAAAGGTTTAAAGTGGTTCGGCAATTGCCTAGTACAAGAGAGAGAGAGTTTATTCAAGATCCAAGGTTATAATCGCTCAAAGCAATTAGAGGTTTCTCTATTTCCTCTCAAATTATCTCACCAAGGTTGGCTTCAAAAGTCACCTAAGTTCCTCTTATATACTTGGGGAACTATTTACAATCGCTCAAATCTCGAGTAGTTAAGGTTCCAAATAAATCTCAAAATTGAGTTTTTCCTATCTAACAGACCCATTTTAATCGAACAAAAATATTCGAACTGATGTTCTATTCGAATAGACCTAAAGTTTGTTTGAATAGACTTTGTTCTCTTCGAACAGACCTAAAGTCTATTCGAATAGAAAACAGAGCAGCCTCACACAAGCAAACCAGCAGGGCCTATACCCATCTCTGATTCTCCTCCTAATTGAAAGAAAATAGGATAGTTTTCTTTAGCTCCTCTCCAAAAGTTTGAGTTAACGGCGTATCTTTGTGGAAAGGTCGTGCAACTTTCCTGTGTAAAGCTGAAATGATCAAGTGTTTGATCAAAATTAAAATATTTGAAATTTAGCATTTTGATTTCGGACTTAGTTGGTGGAGGACTAGGCGGTGGCTGAATATAGACAAAGTCACATTCATATTGAGCAGCGAAAAACAGAGAGAAGAAACCACAGAATCACAAGAAACTTTCCTCCACCAAGATGATCCATTACTCTGTCTCTCTTCTTCTCTTCAGGGGATTTAGGTTCTTGGGAGATTGAGAGAGAAGACGGACTTCTAGTTTTAAGTGTCTGCCTGCCTGTAATGAACTTGTAATATTAGAGATCAAAGCTGACATGTAGTTGATATTCTAGGGGAGACCCTTAACTATTTTAAGACTAATACCTTGAATTCATTTGAGCTTTCATAACTAATTTCTGAAAAAGATGTCTTACGAAGTCGAAATTTCGATTGGAGACTTATATTTTTCTTCTTCTTTCTTTTAAGGCGAGCCCATATTTTTGAAGATCGTCTATATATTTGAAGATGTTTTATTTAAGATGCAATTTTCAAGAGGATAGCATATCTACCATAAGTGTCTTTGCACGATCCTGAGAGGATTCTTCCGCCTTTGTATTACCGAGATTTTTCGCTTCAAGATGTATCTGTGCATCCAGATTCATGAAAAGTGCCGGAAACTCGAGCTTTGTGAGATTCAACATTTCAGATACTGTAATTAGAACCAATTGCTTGTTAGAATATATTCAAGAGAATATATATAAAAAAATAAAGAGGAGAGAAGATGAACCGATTCAGATATTGAATTTTTATGTTGCTTCACTTGAGTTGCTTATCTGAATACGTTGTTAAGATTTTTGAGGCAGAGTTTCGGGAGTATCATGCTAATAACGAGTTAAATAACAAAAAAAGAAAGTAAGTAAAGATAAAACAAGGCTTGGATAGTATAAAAATGGGATCTTTTTTCATTTTTATGGTTGTATTTTACAATGAGAACAGATGCCTTATGTAAGACTTGGGAAGCATGACATCAACAATAACATACATGAATAAGCATATATATATAGCTTATAGATCATTTGAGTTCATAGTGTACTTTTGGGGAAAGCTTCTGTTACGGTCATGAAAGCATTTGCTAAAAATAATAATATCTGTAAACTAGCATTTCGATTTCAGTCTTGGCAATGGTGATGGCCTCACGGGATTCAGCGTCGAGACATGCAACTGCTAGTCTGCCACGTCTAAGGTGTTTCCTCTTTCTTAGTTAGATTCAACGACAAAAACAAAATGAATAAACTACAGGGCCATATGAAACCACTCGTCAACACCACGATCCCTCAAGACTTCATTTGAACTTCTTTGTGTGTTATACTTATACATATTGTATGTAATATGGATGTGTGTTATGCAAGTTGGCATAGAATTTATACTCTCGGGAGACCCTTAACTATAGCCATATTAAGACTTCTAACTTGATTAGACTTTATTATCATACTATGGGATTAAGTAATAGTGGCAGATTGGTTTTGTGGCTCACTGTCACAGTTGCAGAAGTACAGGTAACAAGAGATATGACAAAGGGGACTTCCGAACCGTAGTTTATACTCCGACCGTTGTATTTTTCATACGTTGTGAATTCCATAATTCGTTTACATATTCAATATATTATTTTGGAAATCAACAAAAAAATGTTTCAGAGATGATGATCACAATATACAAAATTCAGTTACATGCAAAATATAGAGCTACATTTCTTATCTGTGTAACTCTTTCGCATCTGCACGGTACTGGTCGACCAATCCCGTTATAATTTCAAGAATTTTTCTTTGTTGTTCGATTATGTAGCTAGGACCGCCCAACCCACGCATATCTGCCATGTGAATACCATTTTTTGTGGTGACAGCGAGTATGCTATCCGTGACATTCTCCAATAACCCATTGTAGCTGAAGGGATCTTTCATTTCACTTGTAGCTAGGATGTTGCTCCCAAATCGTTTCAAGTTCAATTTCACATTTTGTCCGCCAAATTCTGTGGAATAAAAATGAGGTCTTAGAAGAACGTTAAATGTATCCACACAAGATATAAGATGCCCTGGAACATCCCATTTTTTCTCCTTGTCGTCATATTTGTACATTGTTTCATTCGAGAATCTATGGTCCGCAGCCTGATCTTGCCCTTCCGTGCATACCTGAAATAAGAAAGGCCTATCCGTCGGACTAACTTCGTTTAAGTTAAAACAATATTTTTCACTTCCATCTGGATTTGGATCACAAAACAAATCCCACGCATTACTTATACATAGATAAAAATGAGAGATGGGGTTATTGGAGACACTAACTCGAGCTTCTATGAACGAGGCCTAGGGCTCGAACCCACAATCTACGCATTACTTATACATAGATAAAAATGAGAGATGGGGTTATTGGAGACACTAACTCGAGCTTCTATGAACGAGGCCTAGGGCTCGAACCCACAATCTCTAGAGTTCCAACCCAACTTTTAACAAACTTGAGGAGCCACCACATCTGAACACATCTGAGCGGCTTCCGCTTGATTTTTTGTCTCAAGTCACACACTGAATTAGGACTCAAGGGTCATAAACCTCAACCCGAGCCAAATACCTCGATCAGGAATGAGCCGTATCTTAAACTAGGTTCAGATCGAGTTAAACCGACTACACGTATGTAGCCTAAGTCAACTTTAACTCGTTTCACACCCCTTAGTTATTTAGATTTCTTGGTTCTACTTGTTTCGCACTCTAGGTCTCTAGTCGAGTTCGCTCTCCTTTGTTACTCAACATTTCAAGTAAAACCGACCCAGGCTTTCTCTAAGCCCGCCCTAAGGTCCTGTGTTTACACAGTTTAAAGCCTTATAACGAGCGTGTGGTTGGGCGTTTGACGTATGTGATTTCATTTCTAGGAAACATATTTGTTTGAACATTTCTGAACCTATACCCCCGATAGATAGACATCGACTTATCTGGTTGAAATTGGTTATTCCCCGTATATTTGCTTGTTCTCCATCTAATAATCTAGGTTACTAATTGAGGACTCGTTACCCTCTTTGATCCAGTCAATGGGATTATCTGCATTTAGGAGAATAGTGGGACACGGATATAATCCCGTCCCGAACAGTGCAACCAATCTTTACTAGCGTTCGGCTCTCTTAGCGCGCATCCCATCTCCTTCATTCAGGACATGCATCGGAGCACTCGTGGGCCGTATTGTAGCTACTTCTTTTAGCACTGATTTCCACCAAAGCTACGTTTTTGCGTTTTTGGTCGTTTAAACCTAGAGTTGCATCCATATTGCCTCTAGCTTATAAATAAAATAACATGCTCGTTTGAATACCAGTGTATGCTCTGGAAACTTAGCATATTGGAATTGAATTAGGTTCATTCCTCTATACCTAATGGATTTGACACAAATAACCCGTACAACTTCGGGGTCGCCCCCTAAATGTTATCATTGGTCACATAACCGTAGTATAGAAATATATCGCATGAGTAACACCTATGTTAGATACGGTCTCTAAATAGGGTTAGAAAATTAAAACATGGACAAGATTTAGCTTCGGCATTCACTAAGGCCATGTTTGTATTTTTTGGGGGGTAGGAAGAGGTAGGAAATTTTGATGTTAGAAGATTAAAAAAAACTCGCGTGCGTTTGGCTGAAGGTTAGAACTTGTACTTAAAATCCTGACTTCTATCTTCAACTTCTCACTAGTCTGTTTGGCTTAACCATCTAATTTGACCACATATTAGAAGTTTCTCCACAAAAACATCAAAAATACATATAAACCACATTTTCATTTCTAATTCATCATATATTAATGCAACAACACAATTAAAATGATGGTTTAAGGCAAAAACATAATTAAAACGTGCAAATCACATACCAAAATACCAAATATATAGGGGACATGGTGAAGCATACCACATATAGAGAGAGAGAGATATATATATGGAGAAATAACCATTGTAGAGAGATAGAGGTAGGAGAGAGAGAAGGATAAGGGGAAGAGAGAAAGGTAGAGGTAGAGAGAGAGAGAGATAGGGGATAGAAAGAGAGGTGAGAGTGAGAAGTAGAGAGATAAGGGGAAAAGGGAGAGAGAAGTAGGAGAGAGAGAGGGGATATAGAGAGAGGTGAGATGGAGAGGTAGAGAGACAAGGGAGAGGGAAGGGAGGGAGAGAGAGAGAGGTAGGAGAGATATGGGATATAGATAGAGGTGAGATGGAGAGGTAGAGAGATAAGGGAGAGATAGAGAGAGGTGGGGAGAGAGAGAGAGGTGTGTGAGAGAGAGGAGGGAGAGATAGGGGGGAACGTTGGGTGGGTTTTTATTTGGCTTATTTGGGGTTAATGTGACTTTTCATTTGGCAGATTTGAGTATTTTGGGCTTGAAACGACCAAAATACCTCCACTTACACCGGTTACGGGTGTGGGAAACGACCAAACCATGGTATAGCGGCAAAACGACCAGTCAAAGCCAAACTAGAAGTTTTTTGATTGGAAGTAGGCCTAACTTCTAACCAAACTTCAGTTTTCATTTTTTCTGGAGAGAATACCTACTTTTATGAAAATAAAAATATATATATTAAAAGGTGCGAAGTTTTCAAAAGATCACACTTTTTCTCACCCTTGACCAAAAAACAAACATGGCCTAAGTGAATTTGTTCCTATGGTATGAACATTGCTATCCTTTGAAACAAATTTGGTTATTTTTCACTATTATCTTTCCCTGCTTGTATATATCCTCAGTTTTGTCTAAAATAGGGAGAGGGATTATGTGTTTTTCTTTTTTTCACATCACCCTACCCGTTACTAGATAATACATATTATGCATATTGATATATCGTTCCCTCGTCATTTGATAGGAAACATCTTATATAAACAATTTTACCCTGCTTTTGCGCATCCTGCAAATGTCGCACTCGTTAGACATCTTATTCTCACCATTCACGCAGAGGATTATGCCCCATGGCTGTGAATGTTGTTTTTCATCTCTCTTGGTTCAACTTTGAATCAACAATCAAAGCTTCCTTAACCGATTCTACCCAGAATAGGGCTAGAACTGGTTACGACTTCGCCCTGAAGATGGAATATCTATTTCTCCGTGATCCATATGACCTATGGATCTTGTTTAGCATCAGATTCAGGTCCTAAAGAGGGGTTATCCTTCCCTATGCAAGGATACTATGGTTTACCTTAAAGATACGAAATTATAGAACAGAATGACATTATTACTCTGTTGTCCTCCGTACATCAGCTACATTGAATGTATGCGGCGGAAGAGAGGTAACGGATATTACGAAACTCAAGAAAACATTAGAAACGTTTCCTCCTAACAACTTAGAGTTGGTTTTGCGGTACAGACGATTTGGATTCATTAAGTTTTCAGACTTGATTGATTGCATGCTGGTTGATGAGCTTTACCAGCTGTTGGTGACGAGTCCCCATGCCCTGTTTGAGGTGTAAATATGTTTGTTTTTTGTTTTTTTGTTTTTTTTTTAAAAGGTACAATGATGGATACAAAACTTCATCAAGGGCTAAATTGGTAGCATTTCCTGCCTTCTTGGGCTATATTAACAGTCTACCATCATCAAGACTACTGATTAACAGACCAAATCAAAAACTGAAAGAAAAACAATAAATAGTAATAAGATTATAAGTAGGAATGGTTAATGATATTCTATAATATCCTTACATCTCCATCCCCAAGTTTATCTGTCCCCCCAAATGTAACAATTTAGCACTATTCAAACAACAAGAAGTTTAAAATGTTTGTATCTGCAGAGCAACTATTCAACAAATTCCCTTATAAATATGGTTCACTAGATTATGAGTAATTATAAACGTCAATTTAAAGTAGAGACAAACAACAAAGAATTAAAATTTCGCTGTGGTCATCGGAGAAGAGAAGATGCCTGCAAGAGGCTCCTTACTCGCTCGCTCTCTCTCTCTCTCTTTGTGAGCTCCGAAATTGTGAGTATCGTGTAATTGTTTCTGCAAATTTAGAGGTTTGCACTTGGAAGTTGGGACATCCTTGAAGCTCTTTGCTGAATTGTAATTTCGTTTGGGGGTTGAACAAAGTTATCCGATGGTATGGATTGCTAGTTAAATATGGGTGCCACTTGCATCACCACAAACAAACTTTTTGATTTTCACTGCGCCCCGGAATGGCAAAGGACTATTGGCGAAGTTTCATATGTTGCTTTGTCATTGTGACTGTTTGTAGTTTTGATCCTTGTGCACACTCAATTGAAAATAAAATGGTAAGTGCACTGTAGGTAAAAAGAGCATAGGCATACTAACACGCCAGGCACCTATGATGAAAAGGCTCTTCCAGTTTCGAGGGGGTCTTTCATTCCGATCCGAAGTTGTATACATATACACCATACAAAAGGTGTACCCATCCATGCATAATGGTTTGTCTTTTGAGCTGGATGGGAAAGTCAGTCATTTCGTGGATACAGGTGACCAAAAGGACAAAATAACAAAACTGGACCTGAAACCTGGAGTTGATGACGTGTCAAATTTTGATGAACGGTACTTGGGGATCAGCGATGAAAAAAACTCTATGCTTGTTGGAGGGTGCACATCAACTTGAATTAGTTATCAGAGTTCTAAAGAGACTAAATGATTTGAAATTGGCTTTAAATTATTTCCGATGGGTCGAGGCCACCAACACAGTTCAGAAGCATATGATTTGCTTCTTATGTTAATGGCAAAAAGTAAGGATTTTGATAGTTTGGGGAAGATTCTAGAGGAAATGAGTCTCGTCGGATATGCACTTTCAAATAACACCTGCATTGATTTAATAACAAGCTCTGTCAAATCCCAAATGCTTAAAGGTTACAATTTGATAAAAATCATGCTTAAGTTCAAATACGGTCCTGCGTTTTCAGCTTATACAACTCTAATTGGTACCTTTGCTGAGGGTCGTGAACCTGATCTTGAGCTCACTCTATTTCATGAGATGCAGGAGGTAGGTTATGAAATGAGCGTGCCTTTATTTACAACCCTGGTATGTGTGTTTGCCAGGGATGCTAGAGTTGATGCTGCTCTTTCCTTACTGGATGAGATGAAAAGTCATGCTTGTGTAGCGGATATTGTTCTGTACAATGTGTATAGATTGCTTGGGCAGGACTGGTAAGGTAGATATGGCTTGGAAATTTTTTCACGAGATGAAAGCGCAAGGTCTTGTGCCTGATGATATGACCTATACTAGCATGATCGGGGTTCTCTGGAAAGCAAATAGATTAGATGAAGCCGTATAGCTATTTGAGCAAATGGAGCTTAGCAGGAGGGTTCCTTGTGCATATGCCTATTACACCATGATCATGGGCTATGGTTCTGCAGGAAAGTTCGACGAGGCTTACAAGTTTCTTGAGAGGCAAAAAGAGAAGGGTTCTATTCCTAGCGTGATCGCATATAATTGTATCTTAACTTGTCTCGGGAAAAAAGGAAGACTTGATGAGGCATCTGGGTTATTTCAGGAAATGAAGAAGGATGCAAAACAAAATCTTTCATCATATAATATTCTCATTGACATGCTTTGCAAAGCAGGAAGAATTGAGGCTGCTATGAGACTAGGGGTGGTGCCATGGAAAAAGCTGGTTTGTTTGCCAATGTGTTAACTTTGAATATAATGGTTGATAGGCTTTGTAATGCACAAAAGCTTGATGAAGCTCAGCATATCTTTCAAGGCACAAGTTTGGCAAATGGCTTTACGTACTGCCCTTTGATAGATGGCTTGGGAAAGAAAGGTAGGGTTGACGAAGCTTATGAGTTATTTGAGAAAATGCTTGATGCAGGTCATATTCCAAATGCTGTTGTCTACACGTCCCTTA
Source organism: Kingdonia uniflora (assembly GCA_014058105.1). Classification (NCBI taxonomy): domain Eukaryota; kingdom Viridiplantae; phylum Streptophyta; class Magnoliopsida; order Ranunculales; family Circaeasteraceae; genus Kingdonia; species Kingdonia uniflora. The sequence goes on along the minus strand of JACGCM010002057.1, from coordinate 95,123 downwards.
TTAGAAACTTCTTCATGCATGGTAGAAAAGAGGATGGTAATAAGATATACAAGGAAATGGTTTGTAGAGGGTGTTCTCTTAATTTACCGCTTCCAAATACCTATATGGATTGTGTTTTCAAGGCAGGTGAAATTGACAAGGGCAGGGTTCTATTTGATGAAATCAAAGCTCGGGGATTTACTCCAGACGTGTGGAGCTATTCTATACTCATTCATGGGCAAATAAAAGCTGGATTTGATCAGGAAGCAAATGAGTTATTCTATGCAATGACGGAATAAGGTTGTGTTCTTGATACCCGAGCGTACAACACCGTCATAGATGGATTTTGCAAGTCAGGGAAGGTAAATAAAACTTATCAACTACCGGAAGAAATGAAGGCGAAGGGTCGTCCTCCCACTGTGGTTACATATGGTTCTGTGATTGACGGCCTTGCTAAAATAGGCAGGCTTGACGAGGTATACATGCTCCTTGAAGAAGCAAAGTCAAAAGGGATTATTTTGAATTTGGTAATTTACAGTAGCCTAATTGATGGGTTTGGGAGGGTTGATAGGGTTGAGGAAGCATATCTTATCATGGAGGAGCTGATGCAGAAAGGTTTGACCCGTAACGTGTACACATGGAACTGCCTTCTTGATGCTTTAGTGAAGGCAGAAGGGGTCAATGAAGCTCTTGTTTGCTTTCAGTCACTGAAGGATATGAAGTGTAGCCCCAACACCATCACCTACAGCATTCAAATAAATGGCCTCTGTAGAATTCGGATTTTCAACAAGGCTTTTGTGTTTTTTCAAGAGATGCAGAAGAGGGGGTTAGACCCTAATGTCGTCACCTACACCACCATGATATCTGGGCTTGCAAAGGGAGGGAACATAGTAGAGGCGACCAAGCTTTTTGAGAGGTTTAAGGCAAGTGGTGCATTGCACAAGGGAGGGAACATATCTGGTAGTTATAATGCTCTTATTGAAGGGTTAAGCAACACAAATAGAGCAAGTGATGCACACAGTCTTTTCGAGGAAACACGGTATAAAGGATGTAGGATCAATACCAAGACATGTATTGTTCTTTTAAATGCATTGCACAAGGCTGAATGTATTGAGAAAGCTACAATTGTTGGTGCTGTATTGAAGGAAATATCAAAATCTCATGATCAGGCTTCAAGGTCATTGTAACATAATAATAGGTGGTACTTCAATTAAATTAATCCAAAGGGGATCCGGACATCTTGGTTCAGTTCAAGTATTATCGTCATGGGATTCTTCTCGTCCTACTTGAATATTATTCTCTTCGTGTCTTCTATCAGGACCTTTTTTAAAATTTGTCCAGACAGGGATACAGGATACTACACAAGTGATTATTGCAACCATTTTCATCTTTTTGTATGACCTTTCTCGGGGGGGGGGGCAGATATATTTATAATCTAGATTGCAGAAGGGTTCTAAAGATTTAACTAAATAATGACGATCATCCATATTAATCACAAGTCCAAGACAGCTTCTTTAAAAGAACATCAGCTACCATTTTTTTTTCCTAAAAGTATTTGCGAAGTGGATAGTTGAAAGTTTTGACCAATGTCTTCCATCAACGCTTGTAGATGCTGTGTGTGTGTGTTCACAACTTCCCTATTGCAACATGATTGTAGACTTTGGTTTATTGGCTATTGTAATGTGAGCAGTTGAGAATCTCTAAAATGTGACACTCTGACAAGTAATTTTTTGCAATCTATACTTATAATGTTTCCAAAAACGAAAAGAAAAAGAGGCTCCTTACTCAGTTCCTGATGGAAAGCTCAGACCCTCACAACTCGTCAAAAAACTGAGGAAAGAGTCTTTAGGTAACCGGGGTAGTCAATTAGGTCCCAGAGTTAATTGAAACCCAGAATACTCTAATAGATAAGGAAATACTCGTGAAAACCTTACTATCGCCTATAACTATGGAGTCAGATTTAGTCATCATTATAGTAGGCTGATGTTTCTAGAATATGTGTCTTATGGGATTTTGTCTTCAAGAGCTCTGCAAGTGGATAATGTCGTCTAAGGCTTATGCATACCAGAGAGAAAGGGGGGAGGGAGAGATGTAAAGTTGCGAATTCGCTCCTAGATTTTGTATAAATGTCCTCTTTTTACCAGTCTCAACTTTGAAACTCATCCCTTCTATTTTCTATTTGCAGAAACTTCTTATGGTCAGGTACTGATACTAATCCTAAAGCTGCTATGGTGAGTTGGGCTTCTATCAGTCATCCATACCACGAAAGGGGGCTCAATGTGAGGGACATTACAATGTGGAATAAAGCTACAGTGCATATTGTTTCATATAAAGATTCTCTAGCTGGGTATAGGTATATGCTCACCACATTAGAAACAAGACTTTTGATCCCTTAAGATCCAGCTCATAGGCACGGAGAAATATCTTAAAGACCAAAAATTCTGCTAATTCAATCATCCACTACAAGATTGGCAAATGAGATGCTACTCATTTATGGAGAGATCCCTGGCACCCTATGGGTCGATTGTATGACTACTTCCTCCAGGAAATGAGATATAACTCTTGCTTACACATGGATGCTCCAGTCCAAAATATCATTACCAATAGGGAATGGAACCCCCTTTCCACTCTATTCACACTTTCACAGAGCTATGGGAACCCTTACATAAAGTTAAAATTGACAAAGATGGGGAGAATGAGGTGATATGGTCTCCTACGTGTAATGGTGAGTTCTCTATGAAGAGTAGTTTTGAAGCTCTCAGCTCTCAGCTCTCAGCTCTCAGACATGTAAACCCTCCCTTTAGATGGTCTTCTTTAATTGGTTACAGATAATGTGTCAAACCATCAAGGCTAGCTTTATAATATGGCTAGCTATTAGAGAAGCTCTCAAGACTCAAGATAAGTTGCAAAAGTGGGGCCTAGTGCAACAATCAAAGTGTTTATTTTGCTGGAACCACAGTGAGGGTGAACCTTAATTCTTCTTTGACTTCCCTTATTGGCTTCAACTGTTACTTTCACCATCCGTGGAGAGAAAGAAATCAAAAGGTACATGAAAACAAACAAATGGAAGCTTCTACTGTCCTTAACTTGATTCTGAATGATGTAAAGCTCAAACTTGTCAACAAAGTTCACAGTATGGTGGATAATTCCGAAAATAGAGACTTTACTCAGAGATGGGGTTGCAACTCAGCTTGGAAAGATCTAGCGGTCACTACTTGCAAGTGGGGCAGGCCTAGGGAGGGCCATGTTATGGTGAACACAGATGGGGCTATGAATGCAAGAGAAGGGCATGTACAGCCATTATGGAATTTGAAGGCACTATTGTTGCTGCTACTGCTGGCCAAGAGAAGGCAGTCTCTGTGATTAATCATCAATTATCATCAATTAAAGGGCATTTGTAGAGGGTTGGAACTAGCTCTTAAAGATGGTCGTACTAACGTGGAGTTAGGAACTGACTCCGCTATGGCTGTCATGATCATATATAAAATATGCAGAACTCCTTAGAATTGCAGAGGGATGGTTAGAGACATACACAACATGATTGAGAGATTTGAAAACTTCTCTTATTGCCTTATCTTTAAAGAAACTAACAGAGTTGTTGACTCTCACTAAACTTCTTGACTACTTGGGGAAAATGGAACTATCTTTAGATCAAATGACTACAGAAGCTAGGAAAATGATGGAGAAAGATGCAGCACGGAAGCTTTATTTTATATAACACTAGCCTTGCGTATTGTCCTTCTCTTTTAGGTGCTAGGCCTTCCCTCTCTCTTAGAGTAGGGGAATTTCCCCCCACCTTGTACATATTTTCTATTCTTTATCTCCATGTTCTTCAATCTAATTATTCTCCTTTTGCAGGTAGATAGTTTGGAAAATAAAATTTTGTGGGGTGAAAGTCTAGAAGATTTGGCAAAAAATATCTAGAAAGAGAGTGATATTCAAGGGTTATACCAACTTGTCAAGGGGTTTCTCAAGTGAGATTCATTTGCACGGCAAATTCCATCTGCACTCCCCAAGGAATCAGGGATAGGTGATTCGCTATTGTAAATGCACCCTCATGCAGCAAAATAACCAGAAAATGTGAACCGCTGGCCTGGCCAAGACTCCACCTTTCAATAAAATTAAGATTTAACAATCTCGAGCACATTAATGAAAACCATGTTCTTCAAGTTTTCAGAATCAGAGAATTCATGCTCAGCAAGGTCCAAATTTAACTAAGCTTCTTTAATATGATTCACGAGGAAGATGTCCAATTTGGTATGCAAGTGAAAGAAATAAATAAAAAAATTGTGATAAGCTCATCAGGATTTCTTTATGTTTAAGGAGTTACTTTGTTATCAGGGCAATTTAAATTAAATAGCCTATGTACCAGTACCTTGTTTATCCGTTCTTGTATAGAAATCAAAGCACGAGATTTATCAACTTTAGAAAGGTAGAAATCTCGCTCCCTCTTGGCTGCAGATATTTCCAAAGCTAGCTTCTGCTCCCGGACGACACTCTTGTAAGCTGGCATCAATGATATCACGTAACTAAGAAAGGAAACATGTTTTGAAGACAATGTTTTACCACACATCAAAAATCAAGGTTCCTTACCAATTTCTCCAGTGAGGTCGTTCCATTTGAACTTACTCAAATACTTGATGTTCCATATATCATAAAAGAACATTGACCTCCTCTTCCCACCTGAACATGAAAATTGAGCACACAGGTTATGAATAATTTAGTTTTCTACAACAGGTATCAGATTAATCCTTCTATTTTTGTTATTATATAATCTTTGTACAAAAAACAAAATCTACGTCTCCCATATAATTGTTAAATTAAGTAGCATTTACATAGTTAGAGATCAACAAATGAATGTACAATAAAATGGTAAAATATCTATATACCTATTTTCTCTCCATTTAGCAGATTAGCTACCCTCTTTGCAACACTTCTCTTCGTGAACTCAACCCACCTACACGTCATAAACACTACACCTCAAACATCGACACTAATAATATGAAGCTCATCAAAAGGGAAAGCTGGTTGGATGCAAACACAATGGCTAGACAATAACCCAAATTTTGGAATTGAATCAAGAGAACGAAATGATGAATCAATACTCTTCCGTAAATATCTGACCACAAAATCCACCCTTCTTTCTACGATTTTCTTGAAATGAAAGATCTATTTAAACAAAAGGAAAATGTATCATTCATTAGAAACTTAAACAAAAACCTTTGTAAGTACTTCCAAAAGATCATTACGGAATTACAAACTCAAATCACACATTCGAAGCAAAAAACAAAAGCCACTAGAAACCATAAATTACCTTCAAGCTTGAGATAAACTCTTTCTATATCCCCATACTAAGAAAGAAGTTGCCGAACTTTTAACGGGTCCATGCGCGGAGGAACACAGCTTAAATAACAAACTCCACGTTTGGCAGCATTATTAGCTTCTTCTAATAAACGTTTCTTCCTTTTGATCTTTTTAGACTTTTCCTTTTTATCATTAGCTTCTTCAGTATTGATTGGATTTCCTTCTTCTAAATGACTAATTCCACTTTGATCTTGTTCTTCCTTGGCAATTATAGTATCAGTTTGATCTTGCTCTTCCTCTGCCATTATAGTATACCTAGAAAATAATGAGAATTACATAAATTTCACGACAAGGCTACATTTATATAAAGAGTTCATTAGAAACAAAAAAACAATTATTAGAACTAGGGTTGTACAGAGAAAACCGTGAAACCGAACCGAACCGGGCCAAACCGACAATTTTTTCCGGTTTTTAACAAGGCCGGTTCGATTTTAGGTTCAAAAAGTGGAGAACCGGGCTAGCCCGGTTCAGTTACGGGTTACCCACCCCGGTTAACCGACCAAACCGAACCGGACTAGTTACAACTTAACTTGAGAAAGCTTGCAGTCTGATCTCTCTCTACCATTACAAAAAAGAGGATGAAGTCTCCAAAACCCCAACATCACTTCTCATCAATATCAAGCACCAAGCCCTCCTCCAAGAACAACCTCGATGGCGAAGAATCGTGGAATCAGCAACAAGACCTCTCTCCACAAACCTTCAAATTGGGATCAAGAGAACATATCTAGAGAAAGAGAGAAAGATTTGTTTGAATCCGCGTCAGCGTTGCTTATTTTTCAAAGAGCGAGACGAGGCGTTCTTTGAATCTCTCACATCGTACTTGGTTTGATTTACTTTTCGAAGGTATCGTGATATTGCCGGTTTTTCAAGTTTATGAAATAAATAATAAACTGTGTTTGACACTTACAGGCTTACAACTACCTTTATTTGTTTATCGAGTCACCAGTTGGGCGTCGTGTCTGTCGAGTCACCAGTTGGTTCTTATATTTGACATTTTTTTTGGTTCTTATACAAAACATAGCATTAGTTGCCATCGTGGGGACCACGCGTACAAAGTATTTTTCTTTTGAGATATTCATACAAAACAAAACAAAGCATTTTTTTTTTGTGAGATATTTTCAGAATTAAAATAATCGTGGAAATAGACTTTGGGAATCAGACCTCTCCTTTCATATTTTCAGAAGTAAAACGAAGGCGAAGGCATGGGTTTCGAGTCCTTCATCAGGTCCAAAGTATCAACCGTTGGATAAAGCGAAGAGGGGGGTTGATTTAGGGTTTGAGGTGAAAGGGGAGGGAGATTATGGGTTTGATTAGATGATGTTGGGGTAGAGGGAGCTATTGTTGTTGTTGTCGGTTTTGTAATTAGGGTTTTGAGATTGATATTCCATTGCCTCTCCCCTCTGAACTTGAAAAACAATGATTAGTTTGTAGTGTTTGTAGATTCCATTCTTCCACAAATCTTTCTACGAGAGATCAACGGCTAACATTCAATCTGAAATGGGGTGATGTACGATTGAAAACCGAATAGAAAACCGACTGAAAACCGGACCGACTGGTTCGGTTTTGGTCCGGGTATTTCTTAGGCCGATTCGGTTTCGGTTCCTTGTTGTCATAAACCGAGGTACCCCGGTTCGGTTCGCGGTTTAGGGCCAAAACCGGACCGTGTACAGCCCTAATTAGAACCCAAACATTTGGCTTGTGTCTTATATGACCTATATTCTCAAAACCGGCACTCTCTCTTAGAGGTAAACCAAGTGTGCTTTGTGGTTTAAATCTCGAACTAGCACCAGTTTTATTGATCAATGGGCATCACTACTTCTTACTATTTCTTTCAGGAATAAGATTAAGTGTTTCCTCAACACCTTATAATAAGTCATCATCAATTGACTCTTCCCTACAAAATCTGTTTGTTTTTTTCTTCAAGAGTTATACACTTTGATATAGTATCCAATTTTAAGTTGAGAGTAAGATGTGGAGATCCCAACCTAATTAGAACCTAAAAATCAATAAGAAGAAATAGCAAATATATTTATCGACTATGTAACTCATATACTAGAGTCGTATGAAGAAAATGGGCCATCTTCTCTTCTAGTTTTAGCTAATACAAACTCAAATTTTACACCTGCAAATCACCCCAAAATAACTTACAACTCAAAACAACAACTTACCTTTAAAAATAAATCCTCAAATTCGAATCCGGAACAAGTGCAATTGTAGAATACGCTCTCAATACTGTCCCAATTCGTCACCATCGGTAGTTTTTACAGCAATCAAAAGAGAGTGTGTGATTTGTGGAGAGTGAGAGCATCCGAATTTCTTTCTGTAGAGAGAGAGAGAGATATGTGCACAATGGAGACGGGAGAGAGAGAGAGATTTTTTTTTGCTTCCACGGTAGGAGCTAAGTGTACTTATACTGAAAAATACATTAATTCCTCCTACGCAAAAATGCTCTAGGTAGTGCTCGGAGCAGGTCGTTCTCGTGGTTTTTTCACACAAGATTAATAGGAGTAATGATGGGTGCATAATCGATATCTTCTTCATCCTAACTCATAAAGATTGCATTACAATTATGTGTCTAATTCTCTACTTCTAAGGAAGCGTATCCTTGCCTACCATGAAAGCAAAGCTTCTTACAGTCATTTGGATAAAATGTATTTGTAACGATAATTAGCATGATGTACTGATATTTACGTAGGTTCTCACTCAAAATTGCACCATATTTGAACAAACATATATCTACATGTAAACAAAGGTTATGCCATCGCGTACAGGCACAATGGATTTTTTTCTTGTTATACCTATTAAATTGCAGCTACGCACGATGCACCAGAGCAATTGTGAGCATAGTAAATTTTGCTCTGGACATGAGGTCCACATTGCAGCATAAATCTCAACATAATTTTTTTTGCTAATCAACTTAGTTCAATTAGAATCTTGGGGTATCTAGCAAGACCAGAGAGATTCAGAGGAAACATAGATACAAATGAAATATATTGATCCATAACATGGATGCCAAATATGGTAGTATTTCACTCTTCATACACCTACTGTACCAGAAGATCTACTACAGCCTTTCAATATCATGTATGCCAAGAGCATTGCCTTCCCCAATATCACCAACATTCCTCGAAAGTGAATAGTGCACCAGGGTCTACCATTCTTCTGTGAAATTAATAAGCTGTCAAAAGAGAAAAAAGAACATGTTAGATAGGAAAGAAAGAAATAACATAGCCTAAAATGACAAGTGAATGGTATATGGTAACTTCCATTTACTGTGCAAAATACAAGAATCCAACGTGCACCAAAAATAACAAACCAAGATTTCATTTTGAATAACCTAAACCTTTTTGCTTGAGTCACAAAAGATGCAAAATCGTGTTCAGACTCTGTACACAACCAGAAAAACAAAAATAGATGTTCCCTTGTCTTCTCTAGTTTATCAGACCGACAGGGGTAGTCTCGTTTGCACCAGAAAATGTATTAGTCTTGACTGAAGCTTTTTATGGCTTCTGAAGGTACCCCTTCCGAAACTAAATCCACACCTCATACGACTGTCCTCTCCAGATATCATCTCTCCTCCTCTTAACCCACCTTCCATTTCTTCTTCTTCCATTGATCCCTAACCCATCACCACGTAAACTGGTGACGAATTTCTGCAGTAGTGTCATTGATGAATTGTGCAAAGCGGAATGAAAAAAGACGCCGCTCCTAAAAATTGTATGATGAAATGGCATACAAAGGAATTTTTCCAAATTCGTCGATTTATGTTGGAATTTTAGGCACAAACTCTTGGAAAATTTTAATTGTACTTTTTAATTTTATTACTTACTTTGCTTTGTTATATGGGAATTGTTATTTGAGTTAAGGTCGATTTACGGATGTCTAAATATGATGGTTTTGCTTTGGAGTTGAATTGAAGCACGAAGGTTTGATGATCCATGTGAGTGATGTTGTGAGAGCAAAGGGTTCATGGATGCGAGTAACATTCGTAAAACCGTAGAAGTTGGTAAACGTGCACAGGGGTTAACTTCCGGATAGCTTCAGTTACCCATTTCTATGAATTATTATAAACCAAACCACATACTTGGCTTGGAATTATAGTTTTCATGCCCAACTCGTCATCTCCCTCTGCCAGGTAATTTCTCTCATTCAAATTTGAGACTCTCACCCATGTTTTCATTAACTAAACCCAATTAGTGGAGCATTGAAATACACATCGGGTGTTTCATTAAAGGTATTCTTACCTTCTTATAAGGTGGCTAAAGATATACAGAGACGAGTAGCGGATGCTTTGGACACTGACAAGGAGGAATAAATATTTCACTCTAGCACGACACAAAGGTGTTATATTGACCAAGTAGAGAAGCTTGAACAAACTATTGTATATGATTTGATATAATTATATTGTTATATCTTATTTGCGAAATGATCGGATTGCAACTACTGTCTTTAAGATGATTAAAATTCCTAGTAACATTGTTTTAGAAGGCTCCAAAATTTCCCCCTAAACCTACCTTTCCAACCATGTATAATGAAATGCTAGATGTTGAGATATAAAAAATTAAACACAGAAGTTGGAAACTTCTTCAATCAATTTATTGTTTTAAAATTTTGGCAGGTGAAATCTTCCCTCCAAAAAGCTTTTAGTGAATTTAAACTCATTCAAGAGGGTTTCCATATTAATAACTTCTGTTGATGATAAATTGATTCGTGATTGATTGAAGGAATGAATGATCGAAAATCGACAAGAGGCAGGAATGGTAGCTATTGTAGCGGTGATAACGCTCATCGTGAAGGAGGATAAGGTGGCAATCGACATAAAACAACGGCTGTTTATGGCTATTGACTACAGTAGCGGTTGTGATTGTGGTTATGGTCGTGAGCTTGTGATGCTATAGCAATGGCATATCTGGTTATTCTTCAAGGGAGGGAGGTGCCTGTTATTACAGAAAATGGGGGTGCTGTTTCTATCTATGAGTCAAATAGTGTTTTGTTTGAATTGAAATTCCCGTTTTGAAAATTTACTTTTAACTTTTAGTTGAAGTATTAGAGTACGTTATCTAGTTTAAGACCAAAACCTATTGATTTTGGTAAAGAGAAGTGAAAGAGGAATGTTGCTACATTTCGATTTAAAGCACATGAATTGAGATTTTCTTGACTTGATAAGCTTCGATTATTTTTAGGCAACTGTATATGAGATAGATATAGAAAATTTTCAGAGCACTGTGGTCAGAGCTGCCGCAATTTGACTAGAAAGACCTTTGTTAAGAAAAAGAAAACAAAAATTACAAGCAAAGTAAGGCGCAGTTGATAAAATGAAAGAAGAGTTTCTTACTTTTCATATCAAAACAATTTAAGCAGCACCTCCGGCTGGTGAAAGAGCGATAACTTTTCCTACTGCAACAGTTTTACCTATAAAGGCACATAAACAATTTAGTACCCACACAGATAGGAGTATAGAAAAGGTAAGAAAAATTGTTACCTTCAGTTCGAAGTGTAAACCTTCCAAGCTGCGGAAAGTCAGAAAACTTCTCTATGCATATCAAGTTATTCACCTGGGAAGCACAAAGGCAATTCAGTAAACTGCTAATGAAAAATGAAAAGCACTTTAATGCGCTTACTTGCAGAATAAGCATAATCTTAAAAAGGATTTGTACTACTATTTCTCAACGCCCGGCAGACCACAAAAATTGCTGTGAAAATGTAAAATATTGAATGAAATTTACTAAACTAGAGCAGTTATTACACTCGACCTGAACACGGCATACTACTATAGCACCATTCTTCACGAAAAGAACCTTTTTTTTCAAAGGTTTCTTCGTCTTTGGATCAATCTTATGCAGCAACTTAACAATCTCGCATTCCTCAACGATGGAGTGAATATGCAACATTGCCTTGTATCCAGGGGTAAAAATTGCCTGTAAAGTCGAGAAATGTCAATCCATGCTTCTAACAGACATAGTAGGTATAAGTACTCCCAGAGGTATACATACATTTTCAAGCAACTCAAGAATTTGCAACTGGGCGTCAAATTCAAAAACTGCAGTTACTGGTTGCACTACAAAAAGATAACTATGTCATTATACACCGCAGGTACTTGTCTCAATACAGAAATAAAAAAAAACATATATAACCCATGGCCTAGGGGTGTATAATTGATACACTATGAATTCATAGAGTAAGGCAGTGATAACTAAGCTCGTGTAAAGTAACCGTAACACCAACTCACACACACCATGATCCATCTATACCCGGCCTTTGTGCTCAATTGCTCTATCACAGATTTTTGATTTTTTTTTCTCTTCCGCTCACAAAAAATTCATCTAATAAGACTCCAATAGTTAGAGGTAGAACGACTAAACAAAATGAACAATTTCAATAATATAAGCATGTGCTTCTATACATGGGATCTTACGATAATTCTTTACCTAGACAACCCTTCATAAGACTACAAAAATGTATATTGCAGCAGATATGAAGATTAGAGCCATGTACAAATTTACTGATGAACACCAAGAATACAATGGCAAATTAACATGTAAATAGCTTACAAAAAACAACCGTTACTGAGTGATTGTTCATCTTTACAAATGCTATATACCATACATATGGCAAATTAACATGTAAATAGCTTGCAAAAAAACAACCGTTACTGAGTGATTGTTCATCTTTACAAATTTACTGATGAACACCAAGAATACAATGGCAAATTAACATGTAAATAGCTTGCAAAAAAACAACCGTTACTGAGTGATTGTTCATCTTTACAAATGCTATATACCATACATATGCTTGCAAGAAATACTCAGTCAAACAGACCAGAGGTATTCATGCTATATTCCCCAACTGATAATGCTGCTAAATGTGTGTTAACCACTTTACAGCCAAGATTTTTTACCTATGCTAGTAAGTCCAGTAAATATTGAGATAAAGATAACCACCTTGGATTAAGCTCTATCGTAAACAAATACAGTAGGCATACAGGAGATAAAGGTTGAACACCCCGTACTCATTAAGAATGGAAGAATTCCAAGTAGATACACAATACAGGTTTAGAAGTATCTGGGTATCTTAGCCCCACATAATACTCAATCTCCATTATTATTATAATTTCGTAAAACGCGAAAGTTCTAGATCTTTTCTTGGAATCGGCAAGATATACAAAGCATCAAAATAAAACTAATCTAATCTAATAAATAAGACTTACCAATGCTTGATAGGACAAAACCTGACAAAATGTCCTCTTCTTCGATTCCAGACAATTTGATCCTGACATTTTCACCAGGCGCAGCACGCCTTACCTTATTTTCATCGCAATGTATGGCAAGAACTTTCACGTGAGCCTGTAAATCCAAAATCGTTTTTTTACAATCTCCAGTCAACTGCATTGCAATAAAAATAGAGAAGATAGAGCTACAAGACCTTGTTGGGCATGACCAATAAGCTATCACCTTCCCGAGCACTCCCAGACTCTATTTTACCCATGACAACAGTTCCCATGTCTTTATATCTATCCATAATTGGCATCCTGCAACAATCGGTAGGAAAATATGAATAATCGAGCATTATAACAACCAGAATAACTCCATACATCCATTATTAACGACATGAGCCTGAGGCATATCAATTAGGAATAATTCGAGGGATTTAATTATGATTGCCTATCACTCCACTGTAAGAGATTAAGCGGTCTGAGTGTCCCAAGTTGGGTGAGTAATAAAATGTTTCCATTCTGCCTAATTTGCCACAATATTTCCTCAATATAGAGAAGTATTTTCTATCTAGACTTAGCTTTAAGCCTTTAAGTAATAAGTTAACAAGAATCTTCTCATAAACTAATAAAGAGGGACACAATAGATTGCAAGATGAATTTCCAAAATGGCATAAGAACTTAGATCGATAGAGCAGCTTCTACCTGAACAGACCATTGGGGTCTCGTAGAGGAATTTGTATAGCATCCAAAGCGTCAAAAAGGCATGGACCATCCCACCAAGGACATACACTCTTACCCAGTCTAGTCTTCATATTAACACCAAACAAACCAGATAGTGGGAGAAACTGAACATCTGCAAGTCGGAAAAAAAAAAAGAAAAAAAAATAATAATCACTGAATATAGCTATCAAGGTAAACAACAATAACTTAAAAACCATAAATAGTACCTGTAAACTAGCTACTCGATGCGATATATTAGATATAAAACAATGGTCACATATCTCATGTAATGTGTATTGCAATTGTTTCTCTGGTCAACCATTGTTTATGAGAGAAAATAAAATGATAGATAGAAGTTAAAAAAACTCGCATGGCTGATGAATTGCAGAAACGTAACACAAGAAACAGACATCTTCAGTGGGTTTTAATGCAGATATTGACACAAGACAACTAGTATCTAGTGCCCCTATAAATTTTAAGGCAATCAAAACCGATTTATCACGATAAGTATTTAAGCAAAGAAAAGGGTACAATAAGGAATCTTTAAGAAATATATACTGCAGTACCTTTCTTTACGTTGTAACCTGATTGCTTCAGAAAAGGTGTCATCTTTGACTCTATCTCACCATATCTGGTAAAAGCAAATATATCTTGCTTACACAAAACCTAAAAGAAGAAATATAGAATTTTGAAAACAATAAAAAAAATCAGGTTAACACACCGTTCTTTTGACCATCCCACGGTAGGATCATCCATTTTATTCACAACGACTAGCAACTTGGAGACACCCAAGGTTTTGGCAAGTAGAACATGTTCACGGGTCTGCCCGCCTCTCTCATATCCAGTTTCAAATTCCCCTTTCCGAGCAGAAATTACCTAAATATCATAGGATTAAATGACTCAAATATACAAATATTAAATAAGAGAGTAAATCATCATAAAATATAATTACCAGAACTCCTATATCAGCCTGAGATGCCCCACTGATCATGTTTGGGACATAACTTTTGTGACCCTGGAATATCAAAAAACAAACATCCAGAAAAGAGAAAACTGAGCGAATGTATACACTTTGGTTGCACGTACATCTACTAGAAAATTCCTATTTACAGGAGAATAAGTCTAATCTGGATGATGCCATAGAATGATTTTCTCCATAGAGGGAGATTACCGGAGCATCAAGAATTGTAAATCTTGTTGATTCTGTCTCAAAATGTGCTCTACCGACCTCCACTGTTTTTCCCTGAAATATGAATCATGCATAAAAAGAAACTTGCATATTAGCTTGAATAAAAAAAGATAGGCAATTATTAGAGGATGATCAGTGTAGCCATTAGCCAAGAAAACCGTTTGTTCAAAAGACAAGGCATATAAAGATGACTACCAGAAATTGCATGACAGCGTTCATTTTTGTGGATCCTTGGTGTATATTTACTTCTTTCATGTTTGTTTGTGCATGTTTTTTCCTTCTTTTAAATAAAACTAATAAGCAACTCAAAAGTAGCTTCCAGGATGGGAAGATTACAGCCCAAATATTGGGGATCAGCAAAGCTTCCCCCTGGAATAATAACAAGGTTACAGTATCTGGCATAGGATACACAATTTTGTTAATAAGAAAATTTAATTTGTTTTCTGCTACTTTTTGGGCTGAGTTATGGCGTATTAGGTTTCGATATCCTTGTGTTCCGGCGTATTAGGTTTCGATATCCTTGTGTTACGGCGTATTAGGTTTCAATATCCTTGTGTTACGGCGTATTAGGTTTCAATATCCTTGTGTTACGGCGTATTAGGCAAGCATGCCTCACCAAATGAACTTTATAACACTTCACCACAGTATAAGAATAAGCATACCTTTGCACGCTCCTCCTCATTTGTATCCATAATGTATGCCATATACCTAGAAGATGGAAGGATTGGTGTATAAGATAATAAGAGACGACAATACACCCTAATGGTCAAAACTACAAACACTGAAACAGTGGTTATTAAATTTGCAGCCATATAATAGTAGTACAGTTCAAATCCTAATTCGAGATGGATTTCGACTGCAGTAGTTAAAGGTAGAATAGGTTTCCTTGCACCAAACCTACCAAGAGCTAATGAGTTGATGAGAAACCTTACTACAAGTTTGCCCTTCCAGAATGTTGTACTGAATTTTGCATTTTTAGTTGTATCTTCTTAATCCTCAAACAAACCATCAAATAATTAATTGGACCAAAAGTATGGTCCAAACTTCGTATTCAAACGCCAGTCTAATAATATTCTGATAGATCCTCAAATAAGAATAGTGCAGCTCTTATACCACCTTTCTACGCCGAGTAAGAAGCAGGTATAATATAAATAGCTAAGAAAATAAATAAAAACAGTGGTCAACTGTTTAATACTGATAACTGAAAAACGACTTACCAACTTTCTCGGCTCTTATCCTTCGCTTCCTTCTCATATTTCTGGATTGTCCGGTCATCAACTTGACCACTGAGGAAAAGTATCTGCCCTCCAATAGTAGATTTACCCGCATCTGCAACCCAATAACATATGCTTATATAAAACATGAAGAGAACTGTATCTGGATAAGGCAAAGCCTTACAACAGTATCCACATTATAATTAACAATACATATGTATATAACATATATGGGAAAGTCTCAAGGGACACTCCTATGTCTACACTCGAGAATACATACTCCATTCCGCTTAATGAGGTTACAGATTAAGGAGTAGGAATCCGATAGGCGGGGGCCTGTTATTCGTCATGAGTAGATCATCTTCACAAAGTTTTGTCTCATTTCGATACATCTAACATTATCAAAAATGACATTCTAATTAATGATGGAAATTGAGCCAATTTCAACTGCTAACTTGAATTACAACATTAATGGGATAGCAACCATCAGAAAGTGGTGAAACTTTGTGAATGATCATCTCGTCACATAGAAAATTCCCATCCATGACCTTTAACCCCATTAACCGGAGAGAAGAGTAGACATGGAGCGTATAATTGGCACACTATGAAGTCATACAGTAACACACCAGCTCACCCACACCATGATCTATTCATTTACACTTGGCCATTGTGCTTATTTGCTCTACGACAGATTTTTTTTCTCTTCCACTCACCAACGTTTCATCAAATAATAGTACAGTAGCTAAAGGACAAGTAAAATATAAACAACTTAATCAATGGAAGCTGGTGCTTCAATACATGATATCTTACAAAATTCTTTACCTGGACAACCCTCCAGAAGAGTAAGAAAATGTACATTACAGCTTAAGACATGAAGATTAGGGACAACAGGTTGGATTGTTATGTATATACCTTTTTCTATTTTGATACATTTTTTATTTACTTTTTCAAAGGCTGTGGATATATGCACAGTAATGCTAGTTTAGCTTTAAAAAAGTAACAGCTTAATAAATTGGAAGTCATATATAGCCGAAAATAATACCATGCCTGTATAGCATGATCCCAACCCCCATATAATTCCTTGTCCCGACATGAATATCAATTTTAGGAAGAAAAATCAAGCAAAAGTAATATAATAGATCAAAAGGAGAAGTGAGAGAAGTCACGTCCAAATGGCATAGGCCGTTGATGGAGATTGCACGTGTCCAGGGGATTAATCACGCGAATAGCTTACTGAAACACCCTTGATAGCAAAAAAAAAAGTATGACAAAGGCCTGGAGATTTCATAGACATTATTGCGTGGGGCGTGTATAAACATTAGGCTTTTCAGCACAATTTATTAGCCTGATTTTTTTTTGAGAGGTTGGATTCCTTTAATTCATGTTTTCTTCGTTGTTCAATTAAAGATAGAACATCAAAATTTTCATATTTGCGAAAATAAGTGGGGGATTGACATTCTTGAATTGATAATTATATCTGTTTTGATGAACTCATATTCCACGTAAAAAAACAAAAAAAAACAAAAAAAACATTCTTATATTTCTGATCTTTTAGTTAAATCGTATCATTTATAATCTTGATTAAAACATCTATCTTTCAATTATTTGCTTGTTAGCATTTTATGTAAACGTGAACTTTAACGCCATCCATATCAACAGTGAAGACTCAATTGAATCTTCTCTACATGAAGCCAAATCGTTTTCAGAAGCTAAGTTTGGCGAAATGATCCATGAAATGACATGAGCCAGCCTGGCAAAACAATGAGCCTAGTTTCCAACCCAAAGGAGATTAAATCACACTCACCACAGTTATTCAAATATTAAAAGTGGACACTAAATATTTATCAAATCATACTAAAAATCAAGAAACGGAAAGAAAGAAAAGAAAAATCGCATTGTGATAAAAAAACTTCGATCAAGTGAACTTACCAACATGACCAATAAACACAACATTCAAATGGCGTTTTATATCGTCTTCCTTCTCATGCAAGTCTTCTTCTGGAGCAGCATTCACTGAAAAGAAAACGTGCAACATGATTAAACAACAAATAAATTATTCTATACGAATGGATAAATAGATAGAATCTCCAATAGTTTATTATGTCCCTGCATGTAGCACAAACGTGTAGGCTCGGGTACCTTTGGGGACCACCGCGTTTGAATGGGAGCTTGAAGGTAGATCCTCCTTTACATCAACTACTAACACAAAATAAAGTTATTTCAGAACACAAATTATTGTTGGGTTAAATAAATTGGGATGACAGTGCACATAAATGATAGTAATAAATAGCAAAATCAACCAATATAAATCAAGTAAAACTGTGGTGCACATAAATTACTCTGAACAAAACATGTTTCTCTATAGTTTTACCGTACATCGATATTACACTCTGTCTATCTGAGGATAAATTTAGGTAATTGCACAACAATCATAAAATGTAGTTAGATGGACTGTGTTGGTCGGGTCTCATTGAGAAGCATTCAAATATCCAAATCTATACTGCGAGAAACTTACCGTATTTTAATTCGTTGTTTTTTTCAAATAAGAAGGTGATGGGCTGTATCTTTGGAAAAATAAGTTTTATAACCAATACTTCTTTACTTGAAGATCCAAAAGACTAAAAACTCTGACAAGTCATAAGCGTACTTTTAGAAACTGGATTTGGAATAATAATTGAAGCAGCTGCAAAAGATACATAACGGACCAATTTATTGTTACAATGGCTTGAGAAGTTTTCCTTGTGATAGGATTTGTAAAATGATTTTACCTTCGAATGGTATAATTTCAATAAGTTTATGGGTATGTGTGCACCTTATCCAAAATGTGAGGGTTTCGCTGAGTGATTGAGATTTAGTTCAAGTTGTAGCAAATGCTTAAGGCCATGTATGGCTGTTACACTAGTTCTTGCATCTTCTATGGTCTTTAACTTAGGTGCTTAGATACTCTCTTTAATGATAATATTGTTTTACTTATTAGGATGCGGCACTTCTTCACTTTGTCAAGCCCAGCTTGGACAACGCCAATGAAGTTGAGGCATATAGTGTTCACCAACTTCAAAAAAAAAAGATTACTTGAAGACTTCATTATTTTACAAGGATTGTTTGCTGGCGTATGTCATTTACGGTCAGTTGTATGGGGTCCAGAAGAAGAGAAAGAACGGGGGGTTTTGGTAGGTGAAAACTGATAAGTACATCAAAGGCGTTCTCATCCATACAGCTTACATTAAAGGCCTTCTTTACTATTGCAGCTAAGTAATAGTGCATATCTTTATTGAAGTTGTTACTAAAGTCTGTTTAATATACTCTCTCTGTTCCACTTATTATAAAGCCATTAGATTCTAAATGTATTAGTAACTGTTATCTGATCTACCAATACTACATCGGCTTTGAAAGAATATAACAAGTCATCTATACCTAAATAAAACAATAGTGCACTTCACCAGGAGCAAGTTTATTCTACAAAATTGTATTCGACTGTTCTCACTCTAGTAACAACTCTTGTATGGATATCTTAAACTATCTTTAACGTCAAGCAGATCAAGCAAGTTAATTGTAGATCCAGCGGAAGCTTAAGGTATTTTTACAGATATGTCGTTATATACATGACATTCCAAAATAAGATATGTCAACTATACAAATTATATTGAAACTAATTCCAAACTTCTCAGTTATCGAATTCTAAGCTTCTCAAAAACTCTCTAATACGTCATCGAATACTATTCATATTCTCAACCACGGAACTTTTATTTGGTTATAAAAAGAGAGAGAGAGTGTCAGGAAGAGGAAAAGGAGGCAAGGGTTTGGGAAAGGGAGGAGCGAAGAGTCGTCGAAAAGTTCTTCGAAATAACATTCAAGGCATCGCTAAGACTACGATTCAACGGTTGGCGAAGCTAGGCGGAGTGAAGTGTATCAGTAATCTCATTTATGAAGAAACCAGAGGCGTCCTTAAAATATTCTTTGAGAATGTCGTAAAGGATGTTGTCACTTACACTGAACACGCTCGTCGTAACACCGTTACTTCCATGGGCGTTGTGTATGCGTTGAAGTACCAGGGAAGGACCCTCTATGGGTTTGAATGAATGTTAGGGTTTCTGGTCTTAAATGGGGATTTCTTTGTTTTATGGTTAGGGTTTGTAGGACTCAATGGGTGTCTGTTGATATGAATTGTGATATCTCAATTTCTAGTTCTTTTTCTTGTTGCGTCTGGTTGAACTTGGATGTAAAAGATTTCATTTGAAATGAATTTGTCCATCATTAATTTCTCAAAAAAATAATAATAATAACCAATAAATAAATACTTGTTTTGGCTAGTGCGAATTGAGTAACCATGCTTATACGTATTAAAAGATAACAGCAAACAAATAAAAATAAAAATGTAAAAGCAAAACTGAAGTATTGTAAACAAACACGTGCAAGTTCAACAGAAAACTAAAATTTGCAATTATATAACGTAATTATTACAGGACAACAAACAAACCCTATTGATGAACAATCTCTAGAAGCCAAGTAGATAAAAGAGGCATTTTTGCTCTGTCAAGTATAAAAGCAAGTGGAAACCCCAAGCTACCTATTCATGCATATATATAGATAAATAAGGACATGTATAGAGAGCTATTTGAGACCAAAAAAGAGTATGAAGAGTCCCTAAAACACACAGCAGACGTAAAACATCAAAATAAGCATAAACTAAGATACCTGTATCTACTTTCTGCTCTTCCTCCATTTCAACCGGTTTTTCAACTTCCTCCGGTACCACTTCTGGAGTAGCAACCGCTTCCACCTCAATGTTTTCTGATGAAATCAAACATACAACAATCCGTAAAACAACACTAAATCGAAGCGAAAACTTACAAAAACTCATATAGTGAGAATCTAACATACCTGATGAGTCCAATTGCAAGGACCGAATGCTCGACTGAATCTCCTCTTCGATATCTACAAAATCACAAGTTATCTTCATCAAACTGCGAAACACATAGTGATATAATCTTACATTACAATCAACGAAACCCAATAGAAGCCCTAAAAACTCAAATCAAACCACAATTTCGCATGTGAATTGGGCAAATAAGAGATCGAATTCAAACCAAACACTATCGGAAACAATTAAAATTAGTGGAAACGAAACCTAGATTGAGAGAACGCTTACTCATTGTTGATTGCGAGTTCTAGGGTTTCGAATTTGCTTGGTGAATGATTACGGAGAAAGAGGGCTGCACCAGAGAGAGAGACCACTGAAGAGGAAAGTTTAGTAGCGTCTGTTTTATGCAACTATCTGAGCATCCACAGCAGCCTCCCCAAACTTGTTTTAAGGTATCTCCAATGGGTTTGGTATATACTTGGGACCTTTGAGGGGCCTGGAACGACTGGGAAATGGCAGAGGTTCTGGTTTGCAGCGGCAACGAATATTGCACTAAAACGTATCACGTAGTAGGTGACAAAGAATAATCGAAGAGTGGGGAAGAAGAGATTGGAGGGAAACAATATGATTGGGAGAGAAGATATACAAATGGAGATAGGTGAAGAATAAATTTAGAAAAAGTATGACAGATGGACGGATATAAATTTGTGATATATTTTGTTTATAATTACATTTATCTTGGAAACATGATCGTTATAATATATCATTAGCAGTGGGGGGTCGATCAAAATTGTACTATAATAATTGCTGTAATGGTTAATCGTGAATGGGAGTATATAAAGAAATAGCCGTTTCACATGTAAGTATACATACATTTTGGTCAATATTCACTGCAAGCACATTAACAAACAATTATTGCAAACAGTTAGTTACAAATTTTGACACAAATTTAGTGTTATTATATGAAATCGTGTAATTACTCTATAATTTCGATATCCTTATTTCATTAACATTCAATTAAGATAATTACTCAAAATAAATTTAAATGCATAAAAAGGAATCCACTTTTTTGTACTTTATAAAGTTGGCATCAATCACGTATGCTCTAAATATTACTATAACTATAGTGTTCATCTTCTTATGACAAAATACATTTTTGTGTTGCTCACTGACACTGACACTTATACTGATATGATAATAAAACTAAATAGTAATACATAATTAGAGCTAGTTGACTATTTGGATCCTTATTGCAGAGTGTGCGATTTTCAAAAGACGTGAGTGAATATTCATTGTAAGCTCATTAACCAACAATCAATACAAAACATAGATCATAAAAGGTTTTAGGCCAATTAGAATAAGCGGGTTGGCTAGATTAGCTAACATGTGGGCCAGTTGTTCATTTTTCGTAACCTTATTATTAGTACGTGCAACTCAAAATAGGTGTGGGGGGGGGGGGGGGAGGGTCTGATTATGGTGATCAAGGCGTAAGGTTTTCCGGTATAAAGAATAGCAACTAACAAATTTTGGATAAAATTGTTGAATCAAGAGTTATAGTCAGTTGGGTCTTTTAGTGCAAAATTCGAGGCAAACTTAGGAGGCATAAAGGTTTCCCAGTACAAAGCCATTGCAACTAACAGATTTTTGATAAAAACTGTTGTTGAATCAAAGAGTCATAGTGAATTCAGTCTTCTAGTGCTAAATTATAGAAAAACTCAGGTAAGTCTCCTATGCATGTTTCTAGGGATTTTACAGGGAAGGAAGCGATTACATGAAAAATATTTTATTTTGAAGCAAGCCTTGTTCTTCCTTCATACCTTTTGTTTCATCAATCCAAACAAACAACTATACCTCTTCTCTTCCTCTCTCTCTCTCTCAAACACGCACGTACACATACACACTCTCTCTCTCTCTCAATCTATCCCGGATAAAACCCTCCGCCTTATATCTCTCTCCCAACTTTCTCTCTCCCCCTTTCTGTATTCTCTCTCTCTCTCTCTCCCTCTAAAAACGCAAAATTGGAGAAAAACTCTCTCTCTCTCTCTATATATATATATATATATATATCGCGTTTCGATTCTGGTATTCGCGAAACACAGTGCGTTTAGGTGACGGTTAAAACGACGGTTAGGGTTTCTCTATCGCGGATTCCGCGGTTTTGATTGCCGACTTAAGGAACTAATAATAACTTCTTATTATCCGGGTCAGTTTTATCAGGTTTAATTCGATTCTCTTTCAAACCCTATTTTTTTGCTTTGGATAATTTTGAGATTAGGGTTTCTTTGCGGAGGATTCTGTTGTTGTTTTTGAGGGATAATTTGAGGTTTTGGTGAGGATTCGATTGGAATTGTTGCGGAGATGAGGGTGTTGTGAGTGATTCTTGTTGGGATTGAAATCAATCGTTTTGGGGATGGAGACCTAGAGTAATCTTGTTGTCACCATTGTCGAAGTGGGTACAAGTTGGATTCTTTGATTGAATTCGGTCGAGGGAAGTAAAGGGTGTGTGTTTGGCGCAAATTTTTTCGTGATTTTTTGCGCCCTGTGTGAAGTTTGTGTCTTTGTAAGGGTAGTCAGGAACTGGGGTTGGATTAGTTTGTTATAGAAGGTTTGAGAATTTTGTTAGTGGGGGAATCAAGAAGTAGGGTTTGGGAAGCGAGTATTGAACATGTTCGATACTCGTTATGGAAAGAACTGAGCCGACATTAGTTCCAGAATGGTTGAAGGGTACCGGAAGTTCAACCGGCAGTGCATCGTCTTCTTCACACTCAGGTACTGCTGATTTAATATGTTTAATTCTTTAGTTATGTCGATCTATTTAAGTTATCATAAGTAACTGTAGAGAACAACTTAAACAATCCCCTAAGATAAGAGGTGAACATTAGCGTAAACAAATAGCAGAGAATTGAAAAGAAAATAAAAGGCAATATGGCAAGCCCACTAAGCACATATTTTAAAATAAAATAAAATATTGATGTTTCATGCTGTAATCTACGAGATCAGTTATTTAGGGAATGTTTTATGCTATTGCAGATGATCGTGGTGTCACACTCCCTGTTAGAAACAGATCATCTGTGAGCATTGGTGGTTATGACAATGGTCCACGTTCCTCCGTTTCAGATCGAATTTCTTCAAGTTATTTCCGAAGGAGTTCGAGCAGCAATTCTTCAATGGTGCATGACAGAGATTCTTCTTACTCGAGATCGTATAGTAGTTTTGGTAGGAACCATCGTGATAGGGATAGGGATAGGACAAACAACAACCTTGAATTTCGTGGGAAGGAGAGATCAGTTCTCGAGGACCACCGGAATTATTTTGATACCGACATCCTCTCTAGTAGGATTGAGAAAGAAATGTTGAGGCGGTCGCAATCGATGAAATCAGGGAAACTGGGTGAAGTTTGGCCTAGAAGATCAGTAACTGACTCGAACAGTGTTAATAGCAATCATAACAATAACAATGGGGCTGGACTGAGAAATATTACTATCATTCGAAAGAATGCGTTTGATAAAGATTTCCCCTCCCTCGGAGCTGAAGAAAAAGACATGTCCTCTGGTGTGAGCACTGCTGTTCAGGGCTTGCCAATGGGTTCTTCGCCTATGATTGGGGGTAATGGTTGGACGTCGGCTTTGGTGGAGGCGCCTGTCACAGTCGGAAGCAATAGCACGGGACACCAATCTTCTCAACAGACTGCTCCACCAATTTTTTCAAGCTCGACTCCTAGTACTTCATATGGTCGTAATATGGCTGAAACTTTAGCACAAATTCCTGCACAGGCTCGTACTATTCCACAGGTAATTAAGAACATAATGTTATGGTGTCTCTAACGACGCAAAAACCACATTTTTTTTTTTGTATTTGTCAATACATTCTACTACCAACAATCGTGATATCGGTGTTTTGCGTCTCTAGAGATATGGGCAGATTTCTTCTATTCAAGCTGCTATTATTGTTATTCCTATTCTGATGGATTTTTTTTTTATTGCTTACGCAACACATATGTGACTTCTATGTGTAGGCATTTGCTGAGACCCAGAGGCTCAAGGATCTGGAAATTAAAAAATCCCGGCAGTTGATACCCATGACACCTTCAACTCCCAAGAACTCGGTAAGGCTGCTACAATATAATCCCTAGATGCCATTTGTTATTTGGATACTTGTAAATTCTCTACGTGCATACTATGAATAAACCGGTGCACTACTTTTGATATTTTTGACGAGTTGGAATACTGTAGTTACATTTTATCACCAAACAGAGGAGTTAATAATTTGAGTTTTTGATTTCTTAAAGACGTATTTGTCTAAAAATTGGCCATTTAGTTGTATCAGTTGGTACTTACTCAGAGGAAGGAACTTGCGTCTTATTTAGTTGGCATGATTAGGCTAGAGTAATTAATATCTTAACCAATTTCAAATCTATAACGAAGCATCACGTAGATTGGCATGCCTCATGACATGGAATAGAAAGACAACAATCTTCACCACTAACTGCTATTCCCAAGACTGCTCCACAGAAGAATAACTACGTTTAGCCAAGTAGTCCATGCCTTACCCAGATTTGAGGTCTCTCGTAACCATTCATATTAGATAATCGATAACCATTTACAATTAAACCCCGTAATCAAATCAAACACCATAGTTACTCATTTGTTATCAGTTCATGGAAAAAAGATCAGGTGAATAATTCTATCAATTTAAACTAGCAAAGCAAGAGCTAGCGAATATAATGGCAAAGAGCAATTGATAGAATAGAAAAAAATAAGCGTTACAATAATTAATTTAATTCTATCTTAACTGTTTAAATTGCAAACGTTCACTGATTAAGCGTGTATAGGGAAGCAAGAAAGTAAAACGGAGAAATAGGACCATTTCCATGTTTGGAGGTTCATTTGAACATATTCTTTAATAGGTCCTGATCACTTTGGATTTTTTTTTGAGGTCAGAAGCATACTATAACTGATCCATAATCTGATTCTTATCAAGATAAATGACAACTTTAAGTGTAGGAATCTCTCGAAGGGTCTAACCTGATTCTTATCAATGTTGTCTGTTCACAGAGGTGTAGGATCTGTACATAAAAAATAAAAAGGGTTACACTTTCTCTCATTTGCTGCACCAAATAGGTCCAATGTATTGTAACTTACATTTTTTTCTCTCACCGCTTATTAAAAGAAATCTTGTACTTCTATAAAATCTCTCCCTCATTAATTGCCCGTGTTCTCTTTCCATAACTCATTATAGCGTTGTTACCGCGGAGAGGAGGAAGCATTCGTTAATGAAACATCATAAAAAAAAGAGGGATGTAATGTCAAAGAGGTTTACAGGAAGAGTGCATTGATTTGGTGTTTTAGGAGGAAAAAAAGTTGGGGTTAAGTTCTTCTGCGTCAAGGAGGTGCAGGGTACAACTAAGGTTATGGTCATAATAGAAATCTTCCATTAGTAATACAGAAGTAATAGTTATCAATATCACCTCTTCTTGTGAGCCACTAAGAGAATTACCTAAGACTTCTTCATTAGGTCGAACATAATTTCATGAAAAGGTCAACAGCTTCAATCCTATATCCCTAGAAAAGAAGCTTAAGCAATGGAATCCATCTCCTAATATTAGTCATAAAATCTACTCCTTGAAAGAAGGCCCATGTCGCTCAAGTTCACCAAAACAATTTTTCCGATTTTTATTATCTCAAGAGAAGGCCTGAATGGATTCCTGTATGTATTTATGATGGCATTAAAGGGAATTTATGGATATCAAAACCCCTTGTGGAATTGGGAGCTAAAGAGGTTGATCTTGACTTTCAGGTTGAATTAAGTCTTTATAAAACAATGTAGAACCTAAGCCTGAAAAAGAACCCATGTCTCGGGATCATTAACAGGCTTGAAGATGGAAAATTACATGTCCTTTGCGATGAAAACAATGCTGAATATATTAAGTTGCCAGGGTCTGCTTAATTGTTGCAACTTGCCAGGGAAAACTCTTAAATTAGAGTCAAAATTTTGCCCAGAGATTTAAAAAAAAGCTCAGCAGTTAAACAGATCAACTGTGAAATCCTTAGTAGGATCGCTGCAATACCACTGTGTTTCTAATTAATCATAGTTGAATATCCATCAACATTTGCCAGTTCATTAAATGCTCTAGAGAGAAGAGATCTTAACCCTGCAAATAAGAAAATAATCTAAACCGTGCAATATTTGAAGATTGGACATCATGACGTGGGATTTCACTTGAAATCTCAACAATCCGTGTAAATAAAGTTTTCCAATAATCAGCACGAAGTAGGTTTGATTGCATACGTAATAAGAAGCAAAGCAAAGAGAGAATTTGGAGAGGGATTTCCAAGACGAAAAGAGAATTGCAGATGAACTTGGGAAGGAGATTTATCATCAGATATTGCTTGGGTTATTGAAGACCGTGGAATCCATTGTCTTACTTAGGGCATCGTTTATGAAAATGTGGGGACCACTTGTTCTTGAGGTGGCATTGAACTTATCTGTTTCAATTTTGGTCAATTTCAACTAGTCTCTTGGCATGCCTGTAGCTTCACCCTATCAGGCTATGAAAATCTGGGATTATGTGGTATATCTAAGAGATGTTCATATGGGGAAGGGATAGGTCAGTTTAAATGGAGGGATGCATGTACTTAGTAAAAGCATGCTGGCAAATATTGATTTATAGTATATTTGTTAAGGAGATTAAGGGATTGATTTAGAACTTTAGTATTGGAAGGATGAAGGTTTCACATATTATTTTTTGAAAAGTTCGATATCACATACCATCTTGTCAAATGTTATTGTTTGCCGACACAAAAGATCTAAGAGGTTCGGGCTTTAGGAGAATCTAAATGTTTTGTTGTGGTAAGTGACAATAGAGATTTTGATTTGGAGGCGGAATGTCTGGCGAAAAGTTAATGTTGAATCTTTAGGTAATGTAGGAGTGCGTATAGAGAGATGTGGATGCAGTGATTGTTAAGTAAGTGGTGATTTGAAGGAGAGATGTGGATGTAGTGATTGTAAGGTAAGTGGTGATTTGAAGGTGCAAACCAGTCTTTTGTTTGTCTAAAAGTCAAGTGGAGATTAATGGGGTGCCGGCTTATTAGATGGGCAAGATTTTTAAAGGGAAGGGGGACAATAATCAGTATACCAGTCCAGAAAGGGAAAGTAAGTGGCGATTTTAAGGTAAGAACCTGTCTTTGCTTGTCTAATCTTGAAAGGGAAGGGGGACAATAATTAGTATGCCAGTCCAGAAACCAAAGGGTGGGTGTCGGGTGCCGGGTGTCTGGAGAATCAATTGTGACATTTCTTGTGGGTGCAGTGTTTGGAAAGATATACTTAGGTAACTGATGAGTTTGGGGTAAGATTAGGTTTGAAATATAGGTGTCTTACATATAATTCACATAAATCAATTTACTAATTTTCTAGGTCTTTGACCTACAATGTTGTTTTGGAAATATAATTTAGGTTATGTTTTTCAACCTGTCAGTTGAGCTGATTGTGCTGTTAATCGAGAGTTGGGGTTCAGTTGTCTTATTTTATATGTGAGTTTAGTATTGTTCTAATCAGATGACTTCCTCAATCTTGCATGCACTTGGACGTCTTTCAAGCAAATCACTTTTCATGTGATTACTGCTTTAGAAATCATTACTGTTTACAATCCGGATTTAAGATAGGCACTCCTTTGATATTCTACATTGGCCACGACTACCTAGTTGGACCTATAAACAATCTATTTTTTGGACTAGCCTTGTTCAGCTGCCTCTTCAGAGCTCATTTTCAGCCTCCTTCAACAAAATTTTGTATTTTAGTCCCTGAAAATAAGTTTTTCTTAATTCCGTTGAGAGCCTTGAGGCAATATGCATATGCCAGTAACATGATGGTTTAAAACTCTAAAGAATTGTAGCCCCACACAATCCTGTCTACATGAATTCTGTAAACTTGTAAAGCTTGTTCCAATTCCTTTTCTGCTTTAAAATTCACATGTTATTCAATTACTTTAATGATGGTTGTATTTCACAATCGCAGAAATTTTAACTACATGTTTCTTCTTCGATGTCTACTCATAGTCTAATTTCATTTCAGGTATTGAATTCAGAGAAGCAGAAACTTAAAGCAGCAAGTCGAAGTGATGTGTCGAGTTTGGCTAACAAGGCAGTGCAGCAGCAGTTACCTTCCTCACTCCCCCTGAACCTTTCTCAACGTGTTGGACAACCTGCTCATGGGGGAAAAATTCTTGTTCTAAAACCGGTTAGGGAGAACGGCATCTCCCCTGCCACCAAAGATACCTTAAACCTGCCAGTTGCTGGTAAAATAGCAAAGGACCCAGTTTCTACTAATAAGAGTCCACTCAACTCACAGGTGGCTGTTGCTACTCAGACATCCTCCATGGAGAAGAAACCAACCACCTCTCAAGCCCAGAGCCGCAGTGATTTCTTTAATCTAATGAGGAAGAAAACTTCTACAAACATTTCTTCGGCTGCCACTGAGAAGAAATCATGTGAAATGGTAAGTAATGAGGTTGTTCCTGCTCCTGTTAATCCTCAGTGTTGTAATGCTCCAACATCTAGTCCTCATTGTAGCGATTCCCCTCCTAGTACTCATTGTAGTGACGCCCCTCCATCTAGTTCTGACTGGTCAGTGGAGGATGTAAGAGACATTGCCACCAATGGTAATTCAGGTGAAGCAAAGTTCCAGAAACTTAATAAAAACGAGGAAAATCTTTCAGTCACCTCTGACTACATTCTTTATCCATATGAGGAAGAGGTTACCTTTCTTCGTTCTCTCGGGTGGGATGAAAATTCAGGAGAAGGAGGTCTTACAGAGGAGGAGATTAATGCTTTCTATAAGGAGGTAGCAAATCCAAATCTCTCTGCATAAGTTGCTTATGTTTAAGTAATACACTACCGCTGAATCTTATATATATATATTTTTCTGTTTGTTTGCCCTGCAGTACAATAATTTGAGGCCATCCTCCAATTTGGACAGAAGGATTCAGATTGAGCATGTCTGAGCTAAAAGTCTGAAGTCACCCTCGTGGCAAATCGAATGTTCATATTTTGAGGCAGTTGGTTCATCTTTTTTTGTTTGGTATAGATATTAATTGAATTGAAATGGAAATCCGAGAAGCAAAGTGCTTGTTTAGGAAAAAGTGAAGTGCAGTAAGTTGAATAGTTGCACAGTTGGTTTTTTTCTTCTTCAGTGTACTAGTCCTTGAAAAGAAAAGAAGAAAATTTTACTTAATGTCCTCTCTAGATAATAATCTTTGAAGTTTTAAATTTGGGATATAGTAGCAGATCTTTTAGAGTTCATAATTGCATTTAGTTTGTTTACAGACTCGTTTCTCAACATGTTATAAAACTGGTCTTGAATTCGCTATGAAAAGATCCACCCGTTCTTGTCTATTGCACTTCTTTCACTTCCAGTTTCTATGGGTGAAATGGAATTCGAAGAAATATGGGTTAAACTCAAAGATTATGTCACTTTAGATAAAAAGAGGATGAAATAAAAATCAAGGAAAATGCTTTTGCTTGAAAACGATTACAGGTAGAATTTGTCGAGTAGAGATAAGTGGTGCCTTCTAGCTTATAGTTGCCGATTTATAAACATGCTTCTTCTTTCACCTAGTGACTGTATTGAAAATAGCGCATTTCACTAGAACCGGTTCGTATTCGCTTTTTTTATACTTGTGAAGTCTTTGATCAATCCTTTTTCTTCTTCTTAAAAAGACATCATTAAAATGTGTTTATCCACGAATCACAATACCTCTAGGTTTAACTATGTGTTTGACTGTCCCTAATCAGGTGATTCTCAATCTAAAACCAACACTTTCAGACTTAATCCTCACATTTTAGACAGATTGCAAAATAAATAAGTGATAATCTTACAGGTGATTATAAACGAGTCCAAAGTTGATGAAAAAAGCAAAAGCTACACCATTCAGAAACAATCTTCAAAGCCAAGTCTTTTCCAGAGTTGTCAATTTTCTTTACTGCGGTTCCCTTAAGCACACTACTGTTCGCCGACACTCTCAACGCTCGCTCTCCTTAACCATGAGGGAAAAGACCTCCAACAATAAATAGCAATTTTTTCAACAATCAGTCTTTCAGTTATCAGTTTGGTTCTTTGAGACACCGACGACGCCCTGTAGCCTATACTAGCCGATTAAGAAACATTTTTCTCGTTCTCACAAAGTGTGGTTGGAACACCAGGCTCTTAGATGATCTTGGAGTCTTGCTTGATCCACATGGAGAAAAATTAGTGCCTTTTTCTGACTTATCATGCCTAAATTGTAACACAATTTTACACTACTCAAGAATATTTGAACTGATGCCCAAGGCAACAACCAAACCAATGAGCCTTTAGCTAAAGTGAGTGTGTGTTGGATATACAACCAATAAGCCTTTAGCCTTGAGCCTTGTAACTAAGCAACTGGGAGTCTATTAGTAAGATTGACTATCCACAATCAGGTGATTCTCAATATAAAACTGAAAGTTCTGAATTTAAATCCTCAACATATCTGAGATAGTTTGCAAAACAAATTAAACTTTAAATACAAGTCCAAAGTTGATGGAATGAAAATTAAACAAAGGCTACAACATTCGGAACCAACTTCAAAGCCAAGTCTTTTTCAGTCATCAATTTTCCTTTCTGCAGTTTTCTAAAGCACTCCACTATTCGCCGACGCTCTCAACGTTCGCTCTCTTTAACAATAAGGGAGAAAGTCCTATTACAACGTTTGCCCGCAACACTCTTTCTCCTTTTCAGAGTCTTCTTGGGAGCCCTCAATTTTCCTTTCAGCGCTAGTAAATACCTTGTACAACGTTCGCTCGCAACCCTCTTTTTCTTTTTCAGAGTCTTCTTACGAGTCCTCAATTTTACTTTCAGAGCTTGAAAATCCCTTAACAAATCTTCAGACGGAAAAGCCCTAGCACAAGCTATATAATATCCATACTTCACTGTTTTACTGACTTCTCTTAACAGTTTTTTGCACCTAAGATCCTCCCCTAACAATTCCAACGTTACCTGTTGAAATGATTATAAAAGTCAGCTGGCGAATTACAATTTAATAGGATACGGCAATTAGAATATCAGCATAAGAGGTCCAAACCGATGCCTTTGTGAAGGACATACTCTTATGCCAATGTTCAAAACACTGCATTGACCGTAAAATAATAATGTATTTAGAAGACTATAACTGTGGCGTAACACAATATATCAAAGACTCGGGAATGCAATGCTATCACGACATATGAAGCACAGTCTACGTTGCTTACCTTTGTCTTACTAACAGAAACCTCTTTGAAGCTCTACATCCAGCAAACAATTACGTGAGAAGTTTTTTTATTAACAGCTAAATGGAGCTAGAAGCATATCAATGGTCTTACCAAGTTCTTGAACAAGCTGAAGACATTCGAGTTTGACTTTCTAATCTTAGCATGGAATGATTGGATACTTAAAGTTCCCAACAGCATTATACATCATCAATGAAACTGCTTTTTCTTGAAACCCTCCTTCGCCACAGCTACACAAGGAAAAAAAATGACTGATTTATTTGAAACTATCTAACACATTATTAATGAGGGTATACCAAATGTGTAAAAGAGTTGATATATTAGAGTAATATCTTCCATTAAAGACATGATAAAAATACACTATAAATCATGAATACATGTTCGTGTTTAAAAGTATTTCTTTATTGTGTCATAATATGAATTTATGCTTTTCTATTCAATATGAAACCGCTATCTCATAACAACAAGGGCTTTTGCAGGTGGTAGGACTAATCTTAAGTATATATGTATGCCATAACATAGCAAGAGTGAATGCCAAAGCAGAAGCATATAATTAAGTTGAATGGTACAAAATATGTACACAATAACATAGTGTTCGAAATAAATACATAAGTGAAGGAGTATTCTACTTTACCATTGTGGGCACAATTCAGGAAACATTATTTTAATCTCAACCCCTTGTAAGTGTCATTCATCATTTCTTACTAAGGTGACATCCCCAACCATGGCTGAAATATAAACATAATATTAATTAATTAATATCTTACGCTAGATATGTATGTGGATTGAAACTTATATAAAACTTGTACTGACCTTCAGGATGAGCTTCACCATGGTTTAAACCACCTTCCACAAGGTTCTTATCCAGCACGATAAACTTGCGCCCTGAAACATTAATTTTTTTCTTTCCCATCAAAATCAGAAATAAATTGAAGATAGAGAGAGTACGTGAGTTTACATATGCCATTGTCTCGAGGGGTTCTGAAAATGGAGCATTGCAACTCGGTCTCCTGATCCAGAGTAAGTGCATAGGACTTCCCTGTGGCGTTAGCGCGACGCTTCACCTATTCACGGTATTTGGGAACATGCTTTAGCGCAACCCTTTACACCCTTTTCTTCCTCTCTTCGTAGAACGTTTAGCACTAGATAAACCAAAAACAAAAATAATTAAGGTGAGAATGTGTGTGCCTACATTCCAAACTGATTTACCTTGTGCAATGTGTGCCCTCATTTGATATTGTTGCTTTGCACTGTAGACTATTATCGGCAATTCTGCCCTGTGTTTCAAATTATGGTACAATCGTGCCCTAGCCCCTATGGACATATCAATGGTGTTTCACTTCACAAAATCAAGTAACATTTCATTAAAAAATGTGCCCCATCTCTATTTTCACCCAATTAAAAAATGTGCCCCATCTCTATTTTCACCCAATTATTGCACATATCCCTTTGAACCACATCTCACCCATGACCCATGTAAGCATTTAGAGAGCTATACCTGGCCTTTTGGACAAAGCTAGGTCTACTTTCAAACTTTTTTTTCTCATCTTCCCCTTTACCCTCTTCTATCACCACCTTTACCAGTGCACCATTTTGTCCCAGTACAGTACCCCATCATGAAACCATTCTCACATTTCTTACTACCACCACCACCAAACCTGGAATCTCTCACAACAACAATTATCATAACTGAAATTTCTAATTACTTGAGATTAACCGAGTTTGATTAATTTAGGTCAAAATTGAAAGGTTCGATAATCCTTAAAACTAATTGTCTAATTCTAACCTAGCTCAAGTTGATATGATAAGCAATTAAAAGCACAAGGACTAATTGTCTAATTCTAAATTCATATTCGCAATTCGCAACTGGGATCTACGCTTAATTTGCAGTGATTGTCGCGCTTTATTACCAAGTGATGAAGAAAAACAAACTATATACCTTGAAGTAAAACATTTTTTGACTCACTTGCATAAAACAATATACTCAAAAAATATTTTTACTTCAAAATATATCGTTTGTTTTTCTTTATCACTTGGTAATAAAACGCGGCAATCACTCACTGTAAATTAAACGTGGATCCCCGTTGCGAATACGAATTTAAAAGGAACCTACAATAGAAAATAGTTTATTGATAATGATTATTAGAATGTATACATCTAATAATACAATTAATATGTATGTATGTTATTTTGACACATCTGCCTAAAACAAGAATACGTCTTAGACCGCCCCTTCTATTTTTATTCCGACGGCAAAAGCAGTTTGAGCACCCAATACATGCAACATTCGTGGACTGGTCGTCTCCAATGTCGCAGTTGTGCCCTCTCCTTTTTTCAAGAGTTGATATTTTCTATCATTATCGACCTTGTTTTTTTTTTTTTGTCAAAGTGAGTGTCTGGCAACTCTATCAGCATATTTTTACTCTAACAAAAATACACAAAAGAGTACCTGAAGTCCATTGGCATGTTAAACTTAAACATCTCTTGACATGACTCTGATCCCTTTATATCAATATGGGTGCCTAGTAACTCAATCGGTTCCCCATAACCATCAGTAAACCCTCATCTTCTCCTCCCTATGCAAGACCCAGACACCACCTTGTTAGTAGTAGTTGTTGTGGTAATTGTTGTTGTAAGAGATTACAGGTTTGGTGGTGGTGGTAAGAAATGTGAGAATGGTTTCATGATGTGGTTCTGTACTAAGACGAAATGGTGCACTGGTGAAGGTGGTGGTAGAAGAGGGTAAAGGGGGAGATGAGAAGGGGTTTGAAAGTAGACCTAGCTTATTCCAAAAGGCAAGGTATAACTCTCTCAATGCTTACATGGGTCATGGGTAAGAAATGATTCAAAGGGTTGTGTACAATAATTTGGTAAAAATAGAGATGGGGCACATTTTTAAATGAAATGTTACTTGATTTTGTGAAGTGAAACACCATTAATATGTCCATAAGGGCAAGGGCACGACTGTACCATAATTTGAAACACCTAACGGAGTTGGATTATGTTCTTGCCGATAATAGTCTACAGTGCAAAGCATTGAGAATAACGTCTTAAACCACCCCTTATATTTCTATTCCAACGGCAAAAGCAGTTTGAAACACCCCTTAAATTCAACATTTATGGATTGGTCGTCTCGAATGGCGCAGTTATGTCCAATTCTCCTTTTTTCAAGAGTTGATATTTTCCATCAGTATCAACCTTGTTTTCTTTGTCAAAGTAAGTGTCTGGCAACTCTATCAACATTTTCCTACTACAACCAAAACACACAAAAGAGTACCTGAAACATGACATAACATGCAAGTACCGACTCCGCTCAAACTAAGTTCATAATCCTAACTAAAGGATTATACAATTTGATCGAAAAACCGTGTAGAAGGATTGTGGAATCCCCAGAATTCGGATCCAATCAAAACAACCAAACATACAGTAGCCTACGCTCCAAGACAGACCTCCAGTAGGCTATTCTTTCATAGGGAGAGGCTTGATGACGCCATCTACTAGACCAGGAACGCGAAGCCATAGCGAAATCCAACTCCACAGTGTGGGAGATCCCTCCCCAGCAGCTCTATAGCTCCAGTAATAGCTCCAGCTCCGGCAAATAGCAGCTCCACTAAGAAAGCGTAGGTTGGATTAGTGCAAGGTTTAGCTAGAATCAAAAGGATAACAATAGAGAAAGGATGGAATTTAGGGCTTTAAAGACCTTCTAGTTGGCCAGGACTCCAGCAATTGAAAAGAAATAGGTTCTCTCCCTAAGATTGGATTGGAATGACCCCGAGCAAAACCGACGCGAAAGCTCCGAAATGCCACACCACCGAGAAAAGAGAAATAACGCTATAGAGGTCCTCGAGGTAGAAACTAAGGGGTGTATTGCTTTCAAGTCCTGAGCAGGGAACTGGTGGCTACTACTAGCTGCGTCAGTCACGATCTCAGACTTTTAATTCTCATCAGGAAGGGGGAAGCCATTCGGAGCTCATCATTGAAGTTCAACTTGTCCATTTCTTCTAGTATAGTGGTCAGCTAGATCCATCTCTTTTGTTGCCTTCCAAAAAGGAGAGGCGAATAGCACTCTAAAAGTAACCAGAGCCAAGAATGCCCATTCCCTACGTCGAGGTAGAGATCTTCTTCCTATTCTTGCTAGTCAGTGGGATTCTTCCTATTTTGCTTTGTACTCTAGTGGTGGGGTTAGGCGCCCTAACTCAAAACTCTTCTAGCGCGTTGAGAGATTTAAGGAGCTCCCATGTAAGAGTAGTCTAAGCCTAGATATATTACCCTACGGGCTTAGTACGCACTAGCAACAATTAAACTAGCGACTAGCAGCAACTAGAAGAAAGCATTCCTTTTCCCACGCTAAAGTAGTCAGAGGTAAGGGCCCTAGAGGCGCGAGCAAGGAGCCGGAGGTGGAGTTAGCACCAGAGGCGTGAGTAAAAGCCGTAAGGCGTGAGTCAGGTAGCCGAAAGTGGAGCTAGCGCCGGAGGCGTGGGCTAGGAGACGGAGGTGGAGCTAGCGCCGGAGGCGTGAGTAAAAGACGGAGGTAAGGAGTCGTAAGAGAGTGCTAGGTAGCCGGAGGTGGAGCCAGAGGCGTGAGTCGGAGCTGAGCTAAGAAGCTAGCTAAAAAGGGGCTAGTCACTTTTGGCCTATGGTTAGTAAGGAATTTATCGATCTTTGGATCGCTCCACTAGCAAAAAAGGGCTTAATCACTTTTGGCCTATGATGAGTAAGAAACTTTTGAGCTTTTTCGATCGCTCCATGCGAAAAAGGGGTAAGCCACTTTTGGCCTATGGTGAGTAAGAAACTTTTTTGTTTTTTCGATCGCTCTAGGCTAAAAAGAGGTGAACCACTTTTGGTCTATGGTGAGTAAGAAACTTTTACGCTTTTTTCGATCGCTCCATTAGAAAAAGGGGTGAGCCACTTTTGGCCTACGGTGAGTAAGAAATTTTTCTGGTTTTTCGATCGCTATAGGCTAAAAAGGGGTGAGCCACTTTTGGCCTATGGTGAGAAAGAAACTTTCGCACTTTTTTCGATCGCTCCATGCGAAAAAGGGGTGAGCCGCTTTTGGCCTATGGTGAGTAAGAAACTTTTGCGCTTTTTTTGATCAGTAAGAAATCACGAGCGAGAGAGTGTTAGGGCACTAGAGGCACGAGCGAGGAGCCGGAAGTGGAGCCAGCGCCGGAGGCATGAGTCAAAGCTATGTTTAAACATGCGGAAAAAGGGCCTTGCTAACTTTGGCCTATAGGGTGAATGAAACTTTGGCGATTTCTGACTTCGCTCTAGGCAAAAAAAGGCTTTGGTCGATTTTTCCCGGGGTGACGGAATTTTGGCGCTTTTCTTACCTCGCTCTAGGCAAAAAAGGGATTTGGTCAATTTTTCCCGGGGTAGCCCCCTTTTTTTCTGCCTCCAACGCTAACTCCACCTCTGTTTCTTAGCCCACGCCTCCGACGCTAGCTCCACCTCGGGTTTTTTACTCACGCTTTTGGCGCTAGCTCCACCTCTGGCTTTTTACTCACGCCTCAGGCGCTAGCTCCACCTCTAGCTTCCTTTACCTATCGGCTCGACCACCTCTGGTGTCCTTTCCCGCCGCTGGCGCTAACTCCACCTCCGGCTACTTAGGGCGAAAGAAAAGACCCTTTCTTTCTCGCTGGTCTGATTTTGCTTAAGCATTTCATCACTCCTGACTTCCAAAGGCATAACCACTAAAGCACATCATCACTTCTGACTTCCAACCTATAGGCATAACCACTATGAAGCATACGAAACCTTTAGCCAACCCCTTACAACACGTTTAGGCAAGCATTCGCGAAGAGACAGGGGGCCGGTGTAGGCCAACGCGAAGAAGTCAAGAGGAGCCCAACCGCACAAGCCGAGTAAGGCAAAAAGAGTCTGGTGTTTTCAACTAGAAAGAGTGATAGTCGTTAGAGCCACAGCGCCAGAAGAATCGTCAACGGGGGAGAGGCCACTCTCCGAGTAGTCAATGTGCACGAGAGAAAGATCTAGGTATTCTAGGTACAAGAAGCGTGGATGGGGCCGCAACTGAGTCTATTGTATGGTGCCTAAGTGCTCCCGTGAGCGTAGCTCTAGGAAAAGCCTAAGAGATGCAATCCTTCTTTCTGTCCTCAATGCAAAGCTTCAAATGTTCTCTTTCCTCGGACAAACAAAGAAACGGTCTCCCGTCTCCAGACTAGCATCAATCAGCCGAGAAAAGGCAATATCAGTCTCCAGCCGAAGTCCGCCAGGAAAAAGAGAAGGATTCGCAGCATGAGCCGTTCTGATTCGAAGTGTCGTTCCGCCTGCGCCTAACTCAAGAAAAAAGGTGATCTCTTTTTCTAAGTATGTACTCGCCGGTGGAGAGAACTCTCATGGAGCCCGCTCCTTAGTTAGAAAGAGCCATTAGGTGTGGGGTTCAATAGTATAGGGTTTTGTTTTCTCGGGGTCTGCTAGGATGAGGCAAAAATCGGGAGACTCTATTTAGTTGCGACAATATCTAGCCTTTGGGTAAAGTGAGGCCATAGCAAGGTAAGGCTTTGGATCATAGGTGTCAAAAAAGGGTTGGTACGGTTCGGGGGCTTTGAAAGCGGAGTTTCCTTAAGGTTAGAGAGTGGAGAGCGCAAACGCGGCGGACAGCCAAGCGAGGGATAGCCTCCATTTGGCGGCATTGCATCGTAGTCAAAATCCTCAACCCAAAGCGTCGGCAGCCTTGTAGATACTGTAGACCGGGAATACAAGGGTGGGAAAGAATCCCTACTGACTATAGACAGACGCATTAAGAAAGAATTTCATTTTGACTGGACCAAAGCCTAGCAAGGACAAAGAAAGCCACTATGTAGCCTAAGGTTTTGATACCTCGCTCCCGTGTCGACTAGTGTGCATCTAAGAGGTGCTACACCCGAGATGAAGGAGACCCACGGCGCAAAAGCAAAACGAAAGGCTGGCGTGTCAGAAAGAAGCTAGTGAGTTAGGTCTCAATCAGGACAGGCTAGCGTTGGGTAAGCATGAGAGATTTTTCTTCGAGTTTCGCTTCTGTGTGAGTGATAGCGTCGTGCTTTTACGAACTATCGACCAACTCACCTCACATAGATTTCCTTATTGACTCGCTTACGTCAGCTAAACGCTAGGCGGTCAGCAGCAGCAACTTGTTTCTTCTTCACCCACTAAGGCTAAGGACAGGTAGGATAGGCCACTTTGGACTTCCTAAGGGCAAGCTGGGGGCCATCGGTATAGGCGCTCAAACCTGAGGGCTAAAAGAAAATAAGGCGATTGGGTTAGCTAGGGCGCTAGGCGGCGAGTCAACTCTTCACTAGCATGGGATAGATATGTGGCCTCCTTGACCGCATCTGGGCAGCCATGAGTGCCATGAGGGCTGGTGTGAGCGACTATTATTCTTCCTGCTGATGACGTCCCGTGTGCTTGAAGGCAAAACACGCATTTTCTTTCTTTGGAGCACGAACCCGACCTCCTATTTCCGTGTTGACTACTCTTTAGCATTAGTTAGGAAAAGACAAACTGGGTAGTGAGCAGCAGCTACTCTTCTGCCTATTTGCACACGTACGGACTGCCTTGACTAGCCAGGAAAAGACAAACTGGGTGGTGAGCAGCAGCAATTACTCTTCTGCCTATTTGCACACGTACAGACTGCTTTGACTAGCCAGGGTCCCGCGCAAGGGGTTAGCTCGAACTCTTATTCTTCGAGTTGCATTCCGTTTGAAAGATGTTTGCGCCTTCCTTCTTCCAAAGATGTTTGCGCCTACCTTCTTCCGTTGTGAATGAATAGACCTTTGTGTCTTACGATCAGGAGTCCCTCTAGGCTATTCTCTGGGAAAGACAACTCACGTTAGCACG
The DNA here is from genome assembly GCA_014058105.1 of Kingdonia uniflora. NCBI lineage: Eukaryota > Viridiplantae > Streptophyta > Magnoliopsida > Ranunculales > Circaeasteraceae > Kingdonia > Kingdonia uniflora. The sequence goes on along the minus strand of JACGCM010002057.1, from coordinate 55,471 downwards.
GAAAGAAGAGCTACAAAGCTACCTACTACAAGTGCAAAAGAAGATAGGAGATTTGGTGCCTAAGTGCGAAAGAAGATAAGGGATTTTGGTGTCTGAGTGCAAAAGAAGATAGGAGATTTTGGTACCCCTCTTCCCGGCTGAAGTGCCATCCAATTCGAAAGAGGGGGCAGCATCGCATAGGACTTTCTTCGAGCGTACGTTACGCGCACTTGAAGACCCAGCTAAACCAAGTTCTTTTTTTTCCCATCGCCTCCAACCTAGAGTGAAATGGAACCTCTTGCGTTCGCTAGGCCCGGTCTATTCTATCTCTGCCTATTCTATGAGTTCATAGAGAGAACCTCTTGGCACTTGAACTAGAAAAGAGGGAGGGAAGGCTGTCCGCCTTTCATTGCGGCTTCTTCTTACGTCACATCCCTTGGTGGTAGCACTAGAATATAGAAAAGAGGGAAGGAAGGCGGCTTCTTCTTACGTCACATCCCTTGGTGGCAACGCTCGAAAAGAAAGAGGTGCAGGTGGCGAAGTGGATAGTAGACCAGATCGCCTGCTTAGATCAAATGTGTCATGCGCTAGGCAGAAATCAAAAATTTAAAAGAAAGGAAAGCCCTGGCGCCTTCTTCCCAGGAAAGCGAGCTATGAAAGCCAGAAGAAAGGAGAGCCCTGACGCCTTCTTCCCGAGCTATGAAAGCCAGAAGAAAGGGAGTGTGACTGAATGCTCCAGACCGAGAGTTCCTTGCAGGAAAAAATTTCAATCGCAATACCTAGGAAGCCTTGGCGGCGGGAGAGTCAAGTCAGACTCTAGACCTATAGTAGTAATGTTCGGATGCAAGCCGGTAGCTTATGCAATACCGAGGTCTAGCCTTTCCGAGTAGACGCTGCCCCTCTTTCCATTATGTGCCCAAGATGATAGACATAGATGGAAGAAGGCATGACTAGGACTTCAGATCCGAGACTTGGGACTGGTGGGGCTAACGCAGGAAGAAAGAAATGTCTAAAGTGACCCCTCAAGCGCTCTTTTTTGAGTGAGATGAGATTTCACGCAAGACAGAAGACGAGTTCCGGCACAAGCCCAGCACTAGAAAGAAAACCTCCACTAGGCTATTCTTTCTCCGTCTTTCAAGGACCAGCACTCCACTAGGCTATTTTCGTCTTTCAAGGACCAGCATTAGATAGAAAGCCCGAGATCTCACTAGACAGCTATTCTCCCTACAGTAGGTGATTCTAGAGGCTGGCTTCAGGTCTAGAGCTATTCCCATTCCCAACCAGACACTAGAAAGCTAAATGGGCCTTTGCGCGCTAGGATAGGATCAGATCTACGCTCGTCATCTCCCCAGTAGCTCCTTGCTATTAGCACTAAGGGCTACCTTCGCCTATCTCGGCTCGCTAACTCCACCTCCGGCTACCACCTCCAGTGTCATTCTCTTCAGCTTCTCTCTCTTCTGGCTAGTCAAGCAAGACAATAGCTCCAGCTCCTCTCCTATCGTGAAAATCTCATGAATTCTTTGGTTCTTATTCTTTTTCCGAATAGCGAAGCTTCTTTCTAATTGAATGCGTCTTGCAAAGAACCAAGTATAGGTCGAAGCCAACGCGTAACGAGGCAGCATATAGGGACCTACAAAGAGCGTGACCACCACTCTCCCTCTATCGCAAAAAGCTGCTTATTCAAGAGCCGCGGCCGCAGCCGCAGCCCTAGTGATTTCATCAAACCCAAGCCCCCTTTCCTTTTTTATCTAAGAATCTTTCTATCTAAGTGCTAACCTAGTCATACGAATAGCTCTCAATCTCTCTATGGGGGAGTGAGAATGTCTCTATAGGAGTGGGAGCGCCCATGTCATAGTAGTGGGGTGGGAGTGTGGCCATCGTGGAGCTGGAGTTCATTGCCCTTTCGGCTCTTCGCCCAGCCCTTTGAAAGGTTTCACCATAGCGAGAGTTCGTCGCCCTTGTCTTGCGTGAGCGATCCATCCCGGCTCTTTCTATCAGACAGACGTGCTAAGATAACCACTATGCAACTCTTCTGTCCCATTCCTTCTTCCTCTGTCCCATTCCTTCCATCCTTTCTTCCCGGCTCTTTCTATCAGATAGACGGGCTAAGATGGCCACTATGCAATTCTTCTGTTCCATTCCTTCTTCCCTTGATCCAGCGCTTTCTCTTTATCCAGGGATTTTTCGATCCTTTCACAAGGAGGACCCAGAGCTTCGGAGAGGACCGGTGTCCCTATCTATCTAAGAATCCTTATCTATCTAAGAGGAGGAAGGGGATTGGCGCGATCCTGTCATAGCCGCCCGTAGGCTATTGAGATCTGTGGCCAAGACTAGACCAGCTCACTAAAGAGCGCATCATGAGCTACCAAAAAAGAAAGACTAGACCGGCCCTAGAAGAAAAGCGAAATCGAAGCTCTACTAGGTTTCTACTACGTCAGTCTATGCCTGGTCAAAAGCTAGATGCCTTGATCCTTCTCCCTTTTTTCTTTGATGGACCCTAGTGGGTGGCGTTAGTGAAAGCGTCCTAGGTCTGAATCTTCGTTTACTTGTTCTAGTTCCACCAGGCTTCCTCCTGTGGTCATCTATTTCAGCGCTATAAGGATCTCGTTTCCCTGTTCCCACAGGGGGCTTCTTCTTCTGGGCTATCTCAGTGCTATAGCATAGACAGGGGTCGACAATGCTGCGGGCGTAAAGAGTAGGCTCTTCTTTCTTTCCTTCTTGGACGTGTGCTTAGCCACTGAAGAGCCGTTAGCGCTATGGAGTCCTAGCCATACTAGGGCGCAGGTTGGAGAGCTAAAATGGGGAATCACGCTTACCTCAAAGGTAGAAAGGAAAGAGCTAGAACGGAGCCTGCACTATAGACATCTTCCTATGGCGCAAGAAAGAAAGGATTCAGCACAAGAAAGGAAAGGAAGAATAGACTAGGGCAGAATAGCGCTTGAAAGACATTGGGGAATGGGGATTGCGCGCAACCTCTCTCTAAATAGGAGCGCTATAGGTGGGAGTCTACTGGTGGCGATAAGGCTGCAGCCTACCTCACTTGATAGCGCAAGGGGGGCCCACCAGCAAGAACCCAAATACCAGGACCTAGACAAGAGGACCCCATAGAGCAGGAAAAGCAAGAAAGAAAGCTTCTTGATGGAGCAGCAAGTAAAGAAAGTTTCTTGATTTCGTGCTAGGAGAAGTAGGTATGTTGCGTCAGCGCTCATATCGCTAAGGTGCATCAGATTTCTGCAACCTAGACCTCCATAGGCTTTTCATTAGGAGGAACTGACTCTGGGTCTCCCTCTGGTTGCCGCAGGAGTTTCCTTTGCTCTTCACTAAGGTTTCCCTTTCTCAATTGCCCACTCTCTTCCCCCACTACTGCCTACTCTCCTCCACTAGGCCTAATAGTGCACTCGCCCTACTTAATCTTATTCTTATCCGCACGCAGAGTGAGACCATACCTGAGGTCCGAGCATAGGTCTAGTCTAATTGCTGACTGAGAGGATAGAAGGCCGCAGGCTATGCCTTACTTAGAAGGTCTTATAAAGAAGAGAGGACAAAGTAGGGGTGGCTTTGTAGGACGAAAAAAGCAGGCTTGCCCCAGGCTGCAATGCAAGTTCTGTCTTTTCTTTGCTAGGTCGTCGCGGATCGCTATTCTTCATCAAGCGAAGGTGCACTCGTCGCCTAACCCCCTAGGAGGCACCACGTTCGTTGCCTGAGCGAACCTAGACCCTAGGAGGCACCACGTTCGTTGCCTGAGCGAACCTAGACCCTAGAAGGCACCACGCTCGTTGCCTAAGTGAATCTAGAGAGAGAGCAATTGCTATTCTTCATCAAGCCGAGATGCACTAGTCGCCTAATCCCCTAGAAGGCACCACGCTCGTTGCCTAAGCAAACCTAAAGAGAGAGCAATTGCTATTCTTCATCAAGACTAAGTGGAGCAGAGGTGCATTAAAGACTAACTGGGAGTAGGCGAAAGCGAAAGTCCTAGTTCTCCTCCCTAGTGAGCCTTTTTACCTTCGATCTTGCCTAAGCTGGTCTTGAATAGCAAAAGCTATAGCGCCGGGGGCTCGTTGATTGGGTACGAAGATCTTGGGTTGCATCGGAAAGACCGGGGATGGCTCACCCCCATTTGCCAACTATAAGGACTATAAGATGAGGCCTTGACGTCTCTTGAATAGGAAAGGAAGGTCAGTCAGGCGCTAGGGGGAAGAAAAGATATCGAAAAGCGAGAGCTAAGACCAGGTCTCAAAAGGAAAGAGGCACTGGGAAGTCAAGTCAAAGAATGGCATGTGCACCGAGAGAGAACGAGAGAACGACTTTGAGACCAAAAGCGTGGTGTTGGACCTGACCAAAAGCATAGTGTGGACCTGCTGGTGAAAAGGTAGCCGAAAGCGGGGACTATAGTTAGAATTGGGGCTATAGGAGCTCTTTTGCATTGAGTTGAGAGACTTCGGGTCTGAGAGAGATTGAGATTAGCCAAGGTGAAGTCTGGTCTCTTTCTCACCCGCGTTACCCATGAGGACTCGGTGCGCTCTGGTGCAAAAGAATAAGAAGAGATGGAAGGAGGCTTAGCAATTCGAAGCTAGGGGACGGAACTCACTTAGGTTCCTATTATTAGTCATATCTAAAGTGGGCTTGCGCTTCTTCTTTGCGCGAGGCGGGACGAGGCCTTGGTGATTGATTCTTTGACCTCCTTTCCAGAGCAGGTGGTGACAAAGCTCTGATTTATGGGCTTCCTCAGTTCTCTTATTCCAACGCGTCTTACCAGGAGGCGTTATAGGCACTATAGTCCCGGGAGTAGGTCGGGCTACATCAGGCTAGATTGGGTAACGTCAGGTTACGTTACTATGACTGGGCCATGTCGTTATGATGCTTACGGCAGGCCTATCTCGCATGGGCTGCTATGCATATTCACAAGTCTTTTCTGGAAAAGGGGAGATCTAAGGCAAAACCTCCAGTAGTTTTGAGCTCCCGTGCCCTATGTGGGAGGGAGGATCAAAAGTCTATGAAGCTCAGTCGTCTAGTATAGCCCCCCTTAGGCCTCCAGTAGGCTGTTCTCTTTTCTATTTGATCTCTCTTAAGCCGATGATTTTTGGGTGGATCAAGGAAGTGAAAGTGGAGAATAGCGACAAACATATTCAAGAGGCAGGCTGCCGGCGGGGAACCTATGATGAATGTGGAAAACGAGCTTATCCCCCATGCTGCACAAAAGCTAGATTAGGGACCATCTCTCCTTTCGCGCTTGGGACAGCTTCACCAGGAAAGGAGAGGTAGTGCTCATTGGACCAAGCTCGCTCTTCTGACACTCTTTCTTAGCACCCAACTCAACAAGGCATTCCCTAGCCAAGAACAGGCTCTTATAGAAATGCCTACTACGAGGTCAGTCGAAGGTAGTCAATAATCACAGGTCAAAAGAGTTTGCTTTACGTAGCTAGGAGAGCTCTTTGCGCCAGAGTCAAAAAAGTTTGTTTTACGTAGCTAGGAGCTCTTTGCGCCAGAATCAAAAGAGCCGCCCGAGTAAGGGAGTCTTCCGCTGTCTGCTCTATAGAGACCTTTCGTTGGCTTCTAGCTACTGACTAAGAAGAGACCAGATCAAGAACTTACGAGAAATTCCCTTAGAAGGTCCTCAGCAGGCGACTAGACTTTTTACAGGCAAAGAGAAAGGAAAACGTGAAGGTATAGCTCACCACTATGACGCTCTAGACGTGGTAATAGTGCCAACATGGACCGATCCTCCCTCATCTAGACGAGGACAAGCGACAAGGCTCTAATTGTCATCACTTTCCCGTCTTTTTCGTAATGTCTAGCATCCACTCCTACCAACTTGATCCTTACTCCTCAAGCCACCAGTAGGCTATTCAGTTCGTAGCAGACGCAAGTACAGGGTCAGAGTAAGCACTAGAAAGAAGCATTGGCTAGGACTCAGCAGCAGGAGCTCCAACTCTGACAAGTCGTACGTAGAACCGCATAGACAGCTAGAGCAGGTGTAGACACGGTGCCCGACAAAGCAAGAGAGAATGAAGAATAGCCTACTGGTGGTCGCATGAACGACTCGTACGGAGTCTAGTTTCTCTTAGCTAGCGTTCGGGCAATCTCGCTATATATCATAGATTCTATATAGATAGGGTAGTCTGTAGCCTTGAGCAGGCTCTCTCCTATAACTCTGAGCACTAAACCAGCGGGAGAAGAAACCAAGCACAGCGCTAGCTTACTGCCGATCCAAGAAGACCTAACTTGCGGGAAGTCTCACCATTCCCAGCAATAGAATACAGGAAGTCTCACCATCCCTAGCAATAGAATAAATGCACAGGAAGTCCCACCATTCCTCGCAATAGACTAAATATAGGGTCCTCCCCAGTTTACAGATTAGGCAAGCCTATCAACCTCAACATCTCCTCCTTACGCGAAACCTAAGCCATGTCGAGCTTCTTTCTTCTTCCTTGGAATCTTTTTTGCCAGAATCTCCCACTTCCTTACACGAAACCTAAGCCATGTCGAGCTTCTTTCTTCGTCCTTGGAATCTTTTTCGCCAGAATCTCCCACTTCGTCGCGGGAATCTTATTCATCACTTTAGACTTTTGCGGAATGGCAATCTTTTCTCTCATTTCTCCCATGAAAGATGACCACGACCAGTAGCCAGTTCACAGTAGTCAGTTCACAGGATCAGCACCTTTCTTGATCAGTAAGCGTAGTAGCTAGAAGAAAAGAGGTAGGTATCACTCACCACGAGCGCCCCAGCAGCAGCTACAAGAAGTCGTAGGTAGAGCCTTCCTTGTTTCAGCATAGTTGGCTAGAGTTGACCCGGCCCTTCTGTATACCAATAGCGCTTATGCATTCTTTTGCGCATCCTATCCTTCTCACACGAGATGTTCGTACTCATATCTACACCACGCTTTCCTCTATAGTAGATCAACGTGGAGCTAGCATTAAGCGCATATAAAGATTCTATACATGAGGAGCTATCATAGGATTTGATTGCAATGCACTAGTAGCTTCAAGAGCTCCAGCAAGCCTGACGGGTGGGTTGTGCTAGTCTTTCACAGCCTTTCAGTCTAGTTGTGCTGCCAGTAGACTATTCATGCGCTAGTTATCCTATAGAAAAGGGGCTAAGAAAGAAATAATAGGAAGCTCTCCTAGTCCTACTGTGCTCCTACTGGGCCTAGCTAATCACCTATAGCAAGGGAGGGCCCCAACGCCGCCCCTTACCTATAGCAATCAAAGCCCCTAGCTATACTTCCTACTTCTATCAGTTAGACGCAAGAAAGCCTATGGACTAGCTCTCAGAACCTTATGTGGCGGAGCGGAGATAGAATAGGGCTAGGCAGCAACTGACGCAAGCCAAGCCTATGACTACGGGGCTTTTGCAAGAATAGCTGGGTAGTTGTCTATGAATGCCACCACCTAGAAGAGAGACGAGCTAGAAGACGAGTAAGCCTGGTGTGTGCTTATTTCATAGTGTCTAATTCAAATGTATGGTAGGAAGAGAAGGGGGCTGTGAGATGATTCGCTAGGAAGCTCTCTCCAGTTGCAAAGAACTCCTATTGCAAAGAACTGGGGCGCAATGGAGCTAGCTAAAGGGAACTCCAGACCTGGGGGTGGGGCAGAAGGCTAGCTAGAGTAAGAAGACCCACGATTGCTTCTTAGTTTGAATAGCAATTGGTGAGGACTCAGTGGACGCTCTAGCTCTAATAAGAGGAAGCCCCTGTGGGTCTTTGGGAGCTAATCAGTCTAAGTCTTATGTACGCTCGAAAGAAGCCCCATTAGGTCTTAGTAAGGTAAGGCTCTATGTCAGAGCTTGGAGATGAGCCACCCTCCTTAGGAAAAGAAAGACACTCCTGCCCAATTGAGCATGTAACTTCCCTAGAGTCAATCGCAAGAGCAAAAGAATGACGCGCCTAGGCAAGAGATCCTATGACTAGACGATCTTAGCTATTGACAGCAGCTAGACTCGATAGACTTCCTTTACCTCCTAGGCGGCTAGTTAGAAGTCCTATATGCGAAGAAAAGAGGCTCCAGCTAGCGATATAGACAGACGGCAAAAGCAAGGTTCCAAGGCGCCTTTGGATAAGAGTACTTTCTCTCTGCGCGGGAGGGTCCCAATGGCTTATTCTGCAAAGGAAGCCAACTAGCACCCAGTCAAGAAGAGGGCCTATAGGGATATGAGGATGGCTATAAATATGCTGAATTGTGAGATGTCACACGATCCCCTCTTTAATCTCTAATAGAATGCTTGACGGCCTTGTGGCTCTCTCGCCGGTCCTTAATCACGCTATACTCCAGAACAATGGGCACGGAATCACCTAAGTCTTGAAAACCCCATAGGCCATTTCATCATCAGCTAAGAACTCCCCCGAGAAAGCAGACGCCAGGTGTCGGGTTCGCCCGGAGCTAAGGCGCGAAACTCCAGCACCAGAAAGCTAGAAGAAGGAATTGGCTCTCCTGGGGTGCGAGGCGCTGAGTGAAAGGCTGCTCCACTATATAGGAACTCGAGAGCGAAAGAAAGGCCTCTTTAGCACATTTAAAGAAAGAAAGAATCATTGGACCAAGTGCGCACAGCAGAACATAATAGGAGTGCTCACGCTCTACTCCAAGAAAAGACAGCAAAAAAAAGGCAAATTTAGCACCTTTTTTGGTCTAGTGCGGTTTAGACTCGCGCAGTAGCTGACTAGACCCCACTCTCTCTAAGACTCTTCTTTACTGGTGTTATTGTAGGCTCTCCCACCCAATGACGCTCCATTTGCCTATAAGGAAGCTAAAGAGAAAGGCGCTCCCCCTTTTTTCTTGGTCGATCGACTAGTAGGCAACTTCCTGTAGGCAATGACGGATAGGTCCCTTCTTCAAGATAGCATAGCGCATGACTACTGAGGGCGAACCCGACACTAGTCTTTCTGCCTCCTTCAAAACCTAGCCTAGTCGCCCAGATAGCCTACTGGAGGCAGCACGGCACTCGCGCTTTCTCTCGGATCCTGCATATTCTTGCTTTTGGGCGCTACCCCTAGCCTTTGTCTCTCTCTCTCTCTCTCTCTCTCTCTCTCTCTCTCTCTTTTGCATCTTCCTACTAGACATCTTTGACTTAGATTGGAGTCATGGATGCTTCCACCAAGAAGAAGACTTGGATAGACCGAGGATCGTCTGTCCGAGTAGATTCTGCAACTTCATGACTCTTCGCGCTTTGTCCTCTTCTCGCAGGATCTCTTATCAATTCTACTCAGCCAAAGAATCGCCTACGGAGCTGGCTACTCTACATCCTTTTCTGGCAAGAGACAATCACTCATCTAGAGTAGCCCCAGAACCTGACCTATATACAATACAGTAGAAAGACAGTAGAAAGAAAATTCCCAGCAAGAAAGAAGGCGGCTGGCTACTGCGTTCTTAGGTGCTAAGCGCAAGAGATAGGACACTAAAAAGTAGGAGTGTACAACAAAACCCGAAACCCGAGAAACCGAGCCGAACCGGGCCGACCCGACAGTTTTTTTCGGGTTCCTATATACCCGGTTCCGGTTTTGAAATTGGATAACCCGGTATTCTCGGTTCGGTTTCTAATATTGAAACCCGTCTATAACCCGAACCGAACCGAGAGGGTATATAATAAAAGAAACTGAATATAATCATCTCTCTCTCACATCTCATCCCTCTCAGGCTCTCACATCTCCTCTCTTTCATCAAAATATGATCAGATCCGCTGGGTTTGCCTCTAATTATGGGAGCTCTGTGAGGGATTTATGGGGAGTTTGGGGCTCTGTGAGGGATTTATGGGGATTATTCCTTCTAAAAGTATAGATCTGTGAGGGATTTATTGGTTGTTTAGAAAGTTCATCGGGAGTTTGGGATTTATGTTTGGATCTCGGAACCCCCACATCCCCACCATCATAAAAACTAGACGGATCAACCCCACCCCTTTTCATCTTCTTCGGCATCATCATCATCTCCAAGGAAAGAGAGAGAAGAGAGAGATTAAAAGGAAAAACAAAGAAAAGGGTTTGTTTTAAATCTGAAGAGAAGAAGAGGGTCTTTGTTTATCTCTGAAAGTCTCTGACTTGCTCCAAGAAAATACATCCTTCCTCAAAAGGCCCCCCATATATATCGGATAGATGGGTATCTATCTTCTTTTTAGTATTGTTGTATGAGAGAGACTGTTGTTGTTGATGATGAGAGAGGAAGAGAGTTTTGGCCTTTTGGGAGGTTGCAGAAGGGTATTTGTGGGATTAATGGAATTAAAGGCGTAGAGGTTTGGTTGGAAGAGATTTGAAGACATCTTTTCTTCTCTCTTTCTCTCCATCTTCTCCTTGGTTTTCTTTTTTTACATAAATTTTGGTCCAGCTGGGCCATTTAAAGTAATAGAGACTTTGTTGATGTATGTGTAGTAGTAGACTAATAGTAGTAGTAGTCTCCTCTCCTTCTCTCTTTGTTTCTTCTCCCTTTTTCTTGGTTTTTTGGTATTGATTTGATGGAGAGAAATGGAGAAGAGTTGCTTTGTATGGTGCAGCTCAACTATATGAGAAGTGTTTTTGAGCTAGTGAAATCTTGGATCTGGAAAAAAAACAAAAAAAAAACCCGAGTTCAACCCGGCCCGACCCAATCAATTCGGTTCGGTTCTGGTTCTTGTTCGGGTTCTACATCTAGTCGGTTCGGGTTCGGGTTCAAAGGGTGGTAACCCAACCAGCCCGGGTCGGCTCAGGTTTAGGGCTAAACCCGGGCCGATCCGACCCGTGAACAGCCCTACTAAAAAGCAGCAAATAGCTGCTTTTTTTGAAGCGGCAAATAGCAGCCTTTTTTCAGAAGTTCGTAACTCTGCTCTGTCTTCTTGATTCCAGCTATGAGGCAGGAAGGGAGCTTCCGATTCCTATTCTAATAGGCCTGGTAAGCTACTGCCTTGGATCATTCCATTAGCTACCTTACCGAGGGCCTACGATCCCCCCTATAGCCCATAGTCGTGCTATTTTGCAGCAGCAAGAATCGCCTACGGTGGACTAAGAGCTCCAGCAAGGAAAGCCATACTCTAATTAGAAATGAAACTATAGTCATTTTCTTTCGCAGCTTAGTACAAAAAGAACTCCAAGAAGAGCAGCTAGTACCAACTTGTAGGTGGGATTCATTCGCAGCAAAGAAGAAGCCACGGAAGACGACACATCCATAGCAAAGAAGAAGTGAGTAGCCACAGAAAACGACGCATCCATTGTATCGAGTATCGCCAACGTTTCTATGCTTAAGAGGGGAAAGAAGCCGTATATTGCCTAGCTAATTTACCAAAACAAAAGAAAGCAAGGAAGCGCTGAAGTCTCCTAGCCAGCAAGAGGACTAGAAAGCTCTTTGGTCTCGTGTTGCACAAGCCCCAGAAAACGCCTTGGTGATGAGTTCGTAAGAGATGCTCAACCAAATGAAAGCCAAGTTATAAGGTTTGTGGGGCTAGGTTAGATGGTTAGCATGATGCATCTGCAGACGCTGCTCCAGTAGGCCATAGGAGTGTAGAAGTGACAGCATAGAAAGCTAGGTTTGATGTGCCCCGTCCATCGACTGATACCCGAACTACTAAATAGAATGCTCAGGTTTGAGGATTCTAGTTGCAACGCTATTCACGCATGCGGGGAGTTATCCCTAGCTAGATCTAGTTGGACGAGGCAGGGGACTAGCTACGTTAACTCTAGGCACGGGAGTAGGAAGGGGAGCTCGAGCCGTACTATAGCTATAGTTGTTGGACGAGGCAGGGGACTAGCTACATTAGCTCCATACACGGGAGTAGGACGGGGAGCTCGAGCCATACTATAGCTATAGTTGTTGTTCGCAGCATATTGGAGCTATCTACTCACTTCCGCAAAAGAAAGATTTCGTGATAGGAGTTGGGCTTATTGAAGGTTGCGGTGCGGTCATGTGCGGGGCTCTTCAAAGCAAAAGAACTTGATGAAATGGAACGAGAGAGAATGAGAATGCGTCGCCCATGCTATAGTGCATGGCTTGTTGAAGTCCTTCTGAGACGCTGACATGGGAGAGCCAATGCACCTTGCCGATCTACATATGGGCTATTCCTTGGGCTATACCTTTGGCTATTCATTTGGGTACGCTTGACTTCTAAAGTAGGCACGATCTAGAGGACGATAAGCGTCGAATAGGCAGAATCTGGCATACCTATATTATAAATCATGGAGATCATCCTGTTGAAACCTATGATGCCTTGCGTGAATCAGTTGGCTAGTGGACGAGAGGGAGTTTGTAATAATTGGAAAATAGGGTTGTACTACGAATCACTAAAGAAGAATTTGCTAAAGGCATAATAGGGGGTTGCGACTAAGCAAGAGAAAGAATGATAGCTGCCATGGGATCTGAGCCCACGATATGAGTGAGCTTATCGAGACTTCTCTTGTGAGAGTTCTCTTTCTGGAGCTATTTGCACTCAATCTAGTTAGGCGCAACAATGAGGAGTCATGTGAAAGTAGGATCACCAGACCGTGCAAGGGCTACGTCTTGAATTCTGCTTGAGCAGGACTTTGCGCAGTAGGGAATAAATTCCATTTTGATCCAAACATAAGTTAGCCACACACAAGTTTCAATTAACTCCTTTCGCTCAAAACTCCTAGCGCATAAATCCGATCAATAGGTCTTTAGTTCATAATGCTATCCATGACTACTAGAACTCGAAGACAGAAGAGCAGCTTATAGCCTAACAACAAGAAAAAAGATTTGATCCGATCAACACTTCTTTAGCAAATCTCGCTCCTAGCGCAAGGAAGGGAAAGGAGACGGGCAAGTAGCGTATAGCGTACCATTTAGAAGATCTCTCCAATCCGAACTCGACCGATCTCGTCTACTTTCAAATGGGTATGGGTATCAAAGAAAGGTTTCCTATTCAGCCGCTAGCGCTAACTCCACCTTCCGGCTACCTAGCTCACTATAGACATTACCACTACCTCTGGCACTAGCTCCACCCCTGGCGCCTTAATCCACCTCCGACGCCCTATTCCACAGTAATGCTAGCAAAGTTACGTCAAACCGGTAAAATGAGTCACTTTTGGCCTTTGGTGAGTAAGGAATTATTTGATCTTTGGATCGCTCCATTAGCGAAAAAGGGCTTAGTCACTTTTGGCTTATGGTGAGTAAGAAACTTGCGTGTTTTTTTCGATCGCTCCATGCGAAAAAGGGGTGAGCCACTTTTGGCCTATGGTGAGTAAGAAACTTTTCTGTTTTTTCGATTTCTCTAGGCTAAAAAGGGCAGAGTGGCAAAAAATACGGGTTGACGCCACTTTCGCACTTTTCTGACCTCGATTTAGGCAAAAAAGGGATTTGGTCGATTTTTCCCGGGGTGATGCAAATTTTGTACTTTTCTTACCAGCAAAAAACCAAGTGTTCTTGGTTTTGCTCTAGAAGCTATGTGGAGCCTAGGCAAAAAAGGGCTTTGGTCGATTTTTCCTGAGGTGACACCACTTTTGCGCTTCTTACCTTGTTCTAGGCAAAGAGGTGGGAAGTGCGTTTAGAATCATGCTCACGCCTCCGGCGCTAGCTCTACCTTCTTCTTTTGACTCACGCCTCTGGCGCTAGCTCCACCACCTTCTTCTGGCCCACGCTTTTAGCGCTAGCTCCACCTTCTTTTTATTCACGCCTCTGGCGCCCTGATTTTTTTTCGTTGCTATTTCTATACATAAGAAGATAGGATAGGTAATTGAGCTTATCGATAACTGCGTTTTCAGTAAGTAACTTTCTTTCCTCGCGGCGAGTAGGACCAACCTCGAGCGGTTAAATAGGACTCGAAGCGGCGGGGCGAGCGGGCGGCTAATTGAAGAGAAGGGGTTTGTGTGTAGCAAAAAAGCATAGTGAAGGGGGCATCACGGGGCAACTGGGCCTAATGTGCTCTTGATTTTAGCAACATAGCTTAACGCCTGCAAAAGAGAAATTTTTTATCCTAGGCTTTGGATATAGAGTCGCGATTTGCAACGAACCCAGACAAAAAGCGTTGGCGCGAAGTGGCATGTGCACCTAGAGAAAAAGGATAGGGTTTTGTAGTTGTAATATCCATAGAAGTTCTTCTTTGTTCAGGGCCTGATTTTCAACGCGGGCGTCAACACTTTTTGATCAAAGAAAGGCGCTCCCGCTACAACAGGTGAACCACGTATCAATGTCTATAGACCACTAGACAAGCCTGCATTTTGGACCCCTGAAAGCAAAGACGTGGTACAGATTTCAGGTGCGAGCCTTTACCCGATACACATGTTCATTCTAGGATGATCTCTTCTTGGTCTGTGAAGAAGCATTTTGCCTTTACTTTCCTGGGCTCAAGAGAGCTTAGAAAAGGTGCAGGAAAAGCTGTATCAGATGTCTCCATTCTCAAGAAGATAGCAGCCACCGTGGTCCACTATGTCACGCTTTGACCCGATAGAGTTCCATAGAAAGTTGTCTCTACATATGATCTGGACCCTTGGAGCGCCGGCAAAGCAAGGTTTAGAACCCCGGTTCGCGCAGAAGGAGTCCGTTCTGCCTCCTAATCCGACTCTCGGACCAGCTACCAATCATCGCCTTGCTATGCTAAGGTTTAGAACCACCCTGGTTCGTGCAGAAGGAGCCCGTTTTGTCTCCTAATCCGACTCTCAGACCAGCTACCAATCATCACCTTGCTAATGCCATGCCCCCCATACAACTATGCCTTCCTAGTGACTTCCTTGTCTACTCTTTCTTTGTGCCGAATATGCATAGTAGAGCGTACTGATGATGCCGAATATGCATAGTGCAGCGTACTGATAGTGCTGAATATGCATAGTAGAGCGTGCTGATGGTTTGGCTCCCAGGCCTTCACCTCCCCGTGAAAAGGACTCCTAGCAAGGCTTCGGAATCACCTACTGACGGTGCCATTGCCTGGTAATGTTGGAGAGTTAGGACAGCCTTCGGATGCAGCGGTAGAGAACGACTAAATGGAGACAACCCCAGATGAGTCAGAACCTACCTCCCCAGTCAAAGGATTGAAAATAGTTTGCTCCCGCACTCATAGGGCGTAGCTATATGCAACGGAGTCAAAAGTCTTTTCTTTGTCTTGCTCTTTTGCATGAGGAAAGAGTCTAGAAGGCGCAAGAAAATAGGATGATAAACAGAGGATCCAGCTGCGGACAGGGCCCCGTACCTACCTGACTCTTTGGCTTCGAAGACAGGCTTCATGGTTCAAAGAAAAAACCCAGCCCGCACCCCAAGCCAAATCATTCTCCAACGGCCGGGAACAACGCAGTGGGAGACGTTTACCCGACCTCAACTAGAAAGAACTCCTTTGAAGAGACCCAACCCCGGCTTTCTTTCAACTTGCATAGTTTTGGATAGGAAAGTCAGAAGCAGGAGGTTCAAAAAGCGGCTATAGCTATGTTGGCAAAAGCTTTCTAACGCGTCCCGCGGAACTTCCACCGCATGGCCTCTGAAAAGCAAGGATGGAAAACTCTCAGATGACTCTGACTCACCTGCAGTGCTAGCTCTGGCCCTAGCCAGAACTTCTATAGACAGACGCGCTATCTCTTCTTGAGCAGGGTCTAGACGGGCGCGCTATCTATTCTTGAGCGGGGGTTGCTGTCTTCGCCCTTCACCTCCTCGGGCTAAACTCTGCGCTTCGTGATGTTCAGAATGGGTAAATAGTCCTTCGCTAACTATAGGACTAGGAATTCAGGATTCCACTCTTTGGTATGCCTTTCGTGCTCTGAGCGTTGTTGTGAGGTGGGTAAAAGTGGACTCCAAACGCTATCACTGCAGCAGGGAGAGGATGAACCATCGCCTATACTCCCCAATTTCTTCTATGGGGGCCTCTTCGATTGCCGTTGCCCTTCTCCTACCCTTACTGCTTCTTTCACACAATTCTATATGACTATGCCTACAAGAGAGTGCGCCGGGTAGAATCAACTTGAATGTCCGCCTGAAAAACCTGTAATTGGACCACTGATTGGAGGGCAGATCTTGCCAACGGAGCGCTATCAATCACCCCGAACCTTGTGAAGCATGTACAGAAGAGTCAGTCTATTCCCCTTAGCCCCGCTCATCCTAGACTTCAACCAAGGACTGCACCATAGAAAACATAGGGCTTCGTCCTTTTGCAAACCACTCATCTTTCCCGGTTTTTGACTTCGGCGTGCGCTTTCTTCCTAAAAAAGCAAAAGAAAGCAACACCGAAGATGTCTTCTTTGATCTTAGGACAGGCGGGGACTGTTGAGGGTGACCTTGGAAGCGAAGAACCTAGAGCGGTTCGTTATACCAAAAAGCATGACTGACTAGGCCGGACTTCTTGGTCTGCTTTGACATAAGCGACCCCTCCTTCTAAAGACCACCGCGTTGAGAGGCCGGACTTCTTGGTCTGCTTTGTCGTAAGCGATCCCTCCTTCTATAGACCACCGCGTTGAGAGGCGGAATTAAGCGATCATAGAAAAGAGCGCTAGGAACCTAAGGTATGTGCTCAATCAAAGATAGGGGTCATAGTGGTCTACCCTACCCGTAACGAGCGAATAGAAAACAACTATCAACCCGTAGCGAGCGAATAGAAAACGACTATCAACACATAGGGAGCGAATAGAAAAGGACTATCAACCTATATCTATGTTGCCTGGGATCTCACGATCTTGTGAGTGAAAATCGCGTAAGTGTAAGGATGGCGCGCGAAAAAGCATTTTGGGACGCCCTAGGAAATTGTTAGGCGGCCTATCACTTGATTGACTCCGAGACATATTCCACCTACGCCCCCAGGGGTTTACTTTAGATTAGCCATTGCAAAGCCAGATATGACTACTAGCTTTTGACTTCGTTGTGTGCTTCTTCCCCTACCTAAACCAAAAACCAAGAAAGTGTGATCGTATCTAACCCCGCCCTGAGTAGAGTCTAGGTGTCTTTCTCTGGTTCGAGCCGAGTTGCGCGTCTCAGACTATAGGACGGACTGGTTCGGGATCAGAATCTCAGACCATCTACAGATCGTCGCATGTGTGGCAATCTTTAGTCACCCTTCTCACGCCTCCGGCGCTAACTCTACCTTCTTCTTCTGGCCCATGCCTTTCTTTTAGCGTTAGCTCCACTTTTTTTTCGCCTCCGGCCCTAACTCTACCTCCATTTCTTATCCCACGCCTTTGGCACTAGCTCCACCTCCTTCTTTAACTCGTGCCTCTAGCGCCCTTCTTTTGGCCCACGCCTTTGGCTAGCTCCACCTCTTCGGCTACCTTCTCTAGCTCCACCTTCTTCTTCTAGCCCACGCCTCTGGCGCTAGCTCCACCTTTGGCTTCTGGCTCCGCCTAACGGTGCCCTTAGACATAAAGGAGTCGTTCCGGCACTTTTGACTTTGTCATGTGCCCTCGCTTTTTCGCATGGTCAAGAATTTCGCTCCTAAAGGAGAGCCTAGGTGCAACGCTAATAAAGGAGGTAGCTTCTCTTTGCATTCGACTAGATGATTTGTGACTAGCCTATTTGATCACCAACCCGTTGACCGACCCGCCTAAGGTTGATTTCCATGTCTTGACTCTCGCATTCAAGGGGCTAGGTGGCGCAACTCTTATGATTCTTTGACCCGGTCTGTACAGCCATCAAGAAGCGATAGGAGCACTAGGGATTATAATGCACTTTTCTTCTTTTGGTGGTTCAATGAAGGTGAAGGCAAGAAAGGGCCCGCTCGGCATCCATTGCATATGTCCCCCCGTTGTGGTTCCAGTAGCTATCCAATAGGAAGGACAGGACTTGCGCCGGGTAATGAATAGGTAGAAAAAGCTGCAAAAAACCAGGGTTTTGAGGCACTCTGAAAGCGAATCCTTTTTCCACTTCTCGACGAAACGCAATTGACTGGTCTTGTTCTGTTGCGCTTACTGCTTCTTTAGCATCTGGCACTGAAGCTAGGCTAAGTAAGGAAAGTTAGGTATCCTTGCTTCTGTAGCGTCTGGCAGTTAAGCTGGGCTAAGTAAGGCAAGTTAGGTACCCTTGCTGGGTGTGGGATTTTGAGGAGTAAGTCGCCAGTCAAAAGGAATTTCGTCAGACGCTACGTCTGTCTATAGGTTGGAGCGTTAGAAGCACTAGAAAGCAAAACGCACAACTCATTTCATATGTAGTTGTAATGTTCATAGGTGTTGGAGAGAATGTGGACTCTTGAAACGCTCTTGCCGCCTCTCCTCTCGTGGATTCTACAATGGAGGCCTTATTGCCCTTCCCTCCAACCTGCCCGCTTATTGAACACGATTCCATAGTCATCAGATTGCGAAAAAGCGAGCCTGAGGTACAAGACCTTTGAAAATGCCCACCTGAGCAATTAGACATCACCTCCCTTTGAAAATGCCCCATTCCAAGAGCGGCTACACCCTATGAGCAAGATTCCCCGAGGCCATTGGAGCATGCATTCTAGAGTAAGATGCTTGGCGCTCCTGAATCGGAGACCTCAGCTGCTCATCGCACCATGGATACTGAAGGGATGCATTTTTTAGACATAGCAAAACGTCACGTTCCTATTCCTAGCGTGAGACATAGCAAAACATCATGTTCCTATTCCTAGCGTGAGACATAGCAAAACGTCACGTTCCTATTCCTAGCGTGAGACATAGCAAGACGTCACGTTCCTATTCCTAGCGTGAGACATAGCAAAACGTCACATTCCTATTCCTAGCGTGTGCAAAGAAGAAATAGGAAAAAGAAAGCCGTGCATGGGCACTCAAGAGAAGACGTAACCCTTTTCTCCTGACAGAAGATGTAACCCTTTTCTCCTGACCATGGCTAGAGATGAGGTTGGGGGCAAAAAACGTGACTGATGAGGGGTGGGTCGAAGCGAAGAGCCCAAAAAGAGTTCCAACTACCAATGCGGCCCCAGAATGGGAATTTCTCTTTGAGTAGTGGTAAAGGCCCAAAGTCATCGTTAGCAAAGAAGTGAAGAAGTCACCACAAGCCCTTTTAGGGCTCCAACAAGGACAGAGGTAGTGAGAGAGTGGCCACTTTAGTGATAGCTCCTATCAAGAGGGTCCCCATAGCACGTCCCTAAATTATCGTTGTTCCTCATACGTGCTATCACCTTACCTTCTTCAGTCGTGCATTCTTTCCATGAGGTTACGATCGTTTGACTGTGTCAAATAACCAATGCCTATGCACATTAAATTATGCCCGTGTTTTTACTACAACAAAGCTATCGGTAAAGAACCAATCCCTCAGCTAATGAAGCTAGTGCTTCTCCAAATATTTTGTTCTCCACAATGCTATTATTGCCAAAGAAATATCTGGCATAAGGGTGGCTATTTAAATAAATATAACGATAATGCAAATTGGAGTAAATGTTTCAGAAGTTAATATTCCTAGCAATAGCATAAACAGAAAATATGAAGTTTCAGAAATGAACCCGGACTTCCGATTCTTCATGCAGATATGCTAATCCTTGAGCTGCACCAAGGACTAAACATAATCTTGTCTACCATGGAAGAGCAGGCAAGGCCTTGTTAAAAAGATGATCCTCAAGACTTCTATTTGGCATAAACTCGTATACTATTGGATCCCTCTTTCACCATCAATGACACAATATCCAATCAGCTTTACAAGATTCGGGTACTCCACTACTCCTAGAAATTGAACTTCTGCCACCCATTGTTTATGATCCTGATAAACAAAGGAAAAATTTTCGAGAGGAGTTTCAAGATAGAGGATATCGGAGATCAAAGAGGGAGAAGAAAGAAGAGAGGGAAACAAATATAGAGTTTAAGTAGGTTTTCAACTATATATCCTCGAGATTTGTATTATAGTATTAACGCAGGGGCCAAATTAATTCATTGTCTTAGTTTACTCAATGACCAGGATCTACTCTTAGTTATGCCTAATATAATCTAGGCAATCCAAATTTTCCTCAAGGTCCACGTCGCGTGATGGACGGTTATTCTCAGCCTCAAAGGTTGAGTTTTTTTTTCTTCTTAATATAGATTTAGAAGGTAAATGGGTTAAGGAATAACAAAGCAAATGTAAAGAAGATGGTGCTAACATAAACAACTTATATTTGTTATTCATTTGAAAGACTTGGCAAAATCGTAAAGAAAATCCAGCAGAGTTTCCCTGTATTCTTGACATTTTAGAAACCTGCAAACATATATGACAAACCCCATACATGTGTTATGTCACTCACCCCATTAAAACAACTTATATAATAAGACAATAAGAAACACATAAAACCTATATATTCATCAAAGATTATTTTAGCGGATGTGATGCATAGGATTCATAAACGTATAAAAATGAAGAGTTGAGAAAAAAAAAAATTGAAGCTTACTCTCATTTTACGAATTCATTAAGCTCCTGCGATATCTGAATAGAAATTAATATTGTTTCTCATGAAGACCTGTAGTTTATAATCAAGATTAATCAAAACCCGATGAAAGAAATACATAAAGGCGATACCTTAAGAAGATGATAAAGATGAATCTTAATCTATAAAGAATTTGCATATAAGATGCAAGTATTTATCAAATAGTTTGCACATCCATATTATAGACATGAATTCGCCAAACCCATTATTCCTACTCGAATTCAACTTCTCCTAATTATCGAACACCAGTCGAAAACATTCGCACCGCCAAAATTAAGCTAGTAAATCAAGTGTATAATTGCAAACCCAATACCCAGAGACGCCCATAAGCACGATTCAAGCTAACAATTTCACCATTACAAACTTAATCAGAACGTTATTAGTAACAAAAACTTACCAGTGAAAGAGCAGCAATCAGTAGTTCTCCAGCATTACCCGTATCATGCAAATCAAGGACCTGATTCAACCCAACAATTACATGGATAAGAGAGAGATATGTACCTAAAATCGAATGACATCAGAATTAGGGCATGATATCGAGCTCACGAAAACCAAATTGGAAGAGAAATCGAATCAGGGAACTCTTCACCTTAAACCTAATAGAATCATTAACAATGGGGAAGATGATATTGGGGGAGCAAAGGGATAGAGTCCATAACTTTTGAGTGTATGACTTTCAGGGATAAGAGAGGGAAGGAGAATTTTAGGTTTAGAGACCCAATTGCAGATAGAGGGTCAGATTCAGAGGCGGGAAGTTTCAACTTTTGAAAGAATCAGAGTGGATGGGAGGCAGAGAAGCTTTGAACAAGACTATAGACACCAAAACGTGACGGAAAGAGATTTTAGGTGTGCCTCGAGTATTAAGTCTATATTTTGTAAATAGAAGCTCTAGCCGTAATAAATCTGTAAATAATAGGTTAACCTCAAGGGGGAGTAAGCTTCGTCTCCAACTTCGATGTTTCATTTTGGTTGTAAGTTATTTACTTAGTAGCTATTATGTAGAGGACATGACTCCGATACACCCGAGTTGAAATTAAAGTATTGCATTCTTGTTGATATGTGATTGAAAGCTAGTTTGCATTAAATATTTGTACAATTGAGTGTTGCATTGATATTATGTGATATTGTGATAAAAAAAATATTGAAATAAGACGAATAATTAGGCTTACTTTAGGCACGTGCATTGAGTGCCGCACGTACCAAACTTGTGTTTCAACTGGTCCATGACAGTTGGTATCATAGTTACGTTCTAGTAGGCGAGCGATCTTGTTAGCTATGGCGAAGAATCCCAATGCTATTGACTCTGCACCACGAATGAAAGTATCACCCATTAATCCCAGGGCGAACACCTGAATACGGTTTGACCAACTAGAGTCTAAGATGCAAGCTCTAGGTGAGATTATTGATCAAGTAACAACTTTGGAGAAACGATTGGACGGGTTCGCAGATGATCAGTCCCATATGAGCGAGCGTCTCGTTACACTAGAAGAGGTAGTCGAGAGGAATATGGTTACACTTCTGGATCAAGTGGCTGAACTATCTTCGAAGGTGAATCTCATGGTTAAGGTTGTTGGAAATGGTGAACTAACACATTTGGGCGGCGGTGTAGAACGGCCCAGGATCAAGGTCCCCAAACCCAAGGCATATGAGGGGGCAAGGGACGCAAAAGAGGTGAAGAACTTCCTCTTTGATATATAGACTTACTTAATGTAGTCAGGCCTAAGAGTGAAGGTATCGATAGCAACCATGTACCTCGCAAGTGACGCTAAACTATGGTAGGGCACCAAGTATGTCGAGATCCAGAGCGGTCACGGTACTATTAACACATGGGGATGACTTGAAGAAGGAGTTGAAGACTCAGTTCCTACCCGAGAATGTTGAGTTCAATGCTCATAGGAGTTTAAGGCAACTAAAGCAAACGGGTAATATCCGCAATTATGTCAAGCGGTTCTCAGTACTGATGTTGGATATCCACGACATGTTCGAGAAGGACAAGTTGTTCTGTTTCTTAGAAGGTTTGAAACCATAGTTCCAAACTGAACTGCAAAGGCAACGGGTTCAAGACTTTGTATCCGTCAAACGCATCAATGACTACACTCTTATGCATGGTGAGCATCGACTGACTCAGATTCAGTCTACATCCCAGTCACATCAGAGATATGGATCCTCCTACAGTTACAATAGAGGCAAAAATAGAGGATACCAAGTTAGAAGTAGGGGAGCAAGTACGAGCGGTGCCTCGAGTTCCAATCCCGGGAGGGAGTACCACAAGGTGCGCTACAATAGTGGTACCTCATCCTTGTCCAAATTTCAAGGACGTCCAGGGAACTTAAAGTGTTTTATTTACGAAGGGAATCATAAACCTTATCAATGTCCTCAGAAGACGGCATTGAATGCCCTATTGGTGTCGTAAGGGGAGCGATCCAAGGACACCACACAAGGAGATGATAACGATGAAACTTATATGGGTTCTTTTCACTTGCTCAATGCAGTGACCACTCAGTTGGCAGAGACTACGCCAAAGAAGGGACTCATGCACGTGGACCTCAGTATTTATGGGCAGAGCACTTTGGCTGGCGATGGTTGATACAGGTGTTACCCATAGCTTTATAGCCATTCAGGAAGTGAATCATTTAGGACTGTGTTTGGTAAAGGATTCTAGCATAATAAAAGCCGTCAATTCAGCCACAATGCCGATACATGGCATTGCCAAGTTTGTTCCAGTTCGGATGTGACAGTGGAGTGAGAAGGTTCATCTTCTCGCAGTCACGTTGGATGATTTCAAGATTATTTTGGGGATGGATTTTCTTCGCTACCACAAAGTAGTGTCGATGTCGTTCGTTAACTCCTTGGGGATCTTTGGTGGCAATTCATCAATCGTACAAATGTACACGCACAGAGATGAGTACAAAATATTATTAGCCCTTCAGTTGGAGAAAGGACTGAAGTGAGGGAAGTTGACTTACCTTGCTACCTTACGGTTGGAGCCGGACGATCAGAATCATATTGCCATGTCGAAGGAAGTCTCACGGGTACTTGCTGAGTTTCAGGATGTAATGTCGAAGGAACTGCCAAAGGTGCTACCTCCACGAAGGCCTATCGATCATCAGACCGAGTTAGTACCTGGGGCCAAGCCTCATTCCAAAAGGATCGTATTGGATGAGTTTACCTGAACTAGCAGAGCTTCGCAAGCAACTTGACGAATTATTAGAATCGGGCTTTATTTGCCCCTCAAAGGCCTTCGGCCTTACCAACGCTCCTACAACATTCTGTACTCTTATGAATGAGCTCTTCCGAAAATACATTGACAAGTTTATGGTGGTGTATCTGGATGATATTGTTATTTATAGCCGCACTATAGAAGAACACCTTTAACATCTTCGCCTGGTATTCCAAGTCCTGCGACAGAATCAACTCTATGTTAAGTTGGAGAAATATTTATTTTACCATGAAAAAGTTGTGTTTTGGACACATTATTGGCGGAGGACAAATCCGTATGGATATGGAAAAGGTGCGTACTATTAAGGAGTAGAAAGTTCCTACAGAGGTTAAAAAAGTTTGTTTTTTTCTTGGCCTCATAAACTACTACCGCAGGTTCGTCAAAGGATATTCGAAGTGCGCGATACCCCTTTAAGATCTTCTCAAAAAGGACTTATCGTGGTCATGGTCCAAGAAATGTCAAACAACATTTGACGATCTGAAGCATGCGGTGATTAACGACCCAGTCTTAGCCTTACCGGATATTACCAAGCCGTTTGAAGTACATATTGATGCGTCTGATTATACTATCGGTAGAGTATTGTTACAAGATGAACATTCGGTTGCATATGAAAGTAGGAAGCTAAATAATACAAAGAATCGGTACTCAACACAACAGAAGGAACTCCTAGTTATTGTGCATTATTTGCGAGTATGGCAACACTATTTGTTGGGAATGAAGGTTATGGTGAAGACCGATAACAGCACGGCAAGCCATTTCCTTACACATAAGAAGTTCACATCAAAGCAAATTCGTTGACAAGAGTTTCTAACAGAGTTTCATTTAGATCTCGAGTACAAGCCGGGGAGGGTAAACAATGTACTTGATGCATTAAGCCGTAAAGCTAAACTAGCAGCCATCTCGATAGTAGCCGAGCAGTCTCAATCTCACATTACCAGTACTCTTCAAGATAGGATCTGTAAGGGGTTGACAGTAGATCTTCAGACTCAAGTCATTATTAACTTGGTAAAACAGGGGAACACCAAATAGCTCTGAGTAGAAGATGGTCTTCTATATACGAAGGGACAACAAGTTTACATTCCTCGGTTCATATGACTAAGACGAGAGTTGATAAAGGAGTGCCATGATACTCTTTGAGCAGGGCATCCATGTTAGTGGAGAACACTATCCTTATTGCACAAAGGTTATTATTGGTCAAAGGACCACGAAGAAATAATGGATTATACGCGAACTTGTCACATTTGCCAGCAGGACAAAGTTGACCGAGATTTACCACTTGGACAGCTTGAACCACTTCCAGTACCAACACGATCTTGGGAAAGCGTTTATCTGGACTTTATCTCTGGGTTATCTAAAATTGAAGGATATGGTTCCATACTCATGATCATCGACAGGTTTTCAAAGTATGTGACGTTCATTCTAGCTCCAATTATTTGCCCGACAGATAAAATAACACGTCTATTTGTGAAGCACATTGTTAAGTATTGGGGTGTGCCACATGACATCGTCAGTGATAGAGATCCAAGATTCACTGGAAAGTTTTGGAAGGAAGTGCTCAAATTACTGGGATCCACTCTCAACTTCTCACATAGTAACCACCCACAATCAGATGGTCAGACCAAATGCTTTAACGCAATGTTAGAGGAATATATCTGGCACTTTGTTAGTACAAACAAGAAAAACTGGGTCAAACTCCTGGATGTAGCACATTTTTGCTTCAATTTGTTGAAGAGTTAGTCAACCAATAGAGTCCCTCTGAGATACTATTGGGACAACAACCCCTCACCCCGCACATTGTGATCTCCAGTTATAAAGGAAAAGTTGTTAGAGCCTACCAATTTACAAATGAATGGCAGAGAAATACTGATATTGTTTGTGCCTACTTGGAGAAAATGTCCGCCAGAATGAAGAAATGGACAGATCATAAGAGGCAACCAAATCCTTTTCAAGTCGGATACCTTATTCTTATCAAAATCTCCCATCTTCATCACAGAAGCTACAAGGCACACAAAGGCTTGGTACCCAGATATGTAGGTTCAGTGCTGATTATTGACAGAGTTGGGAAGGTTTCTTACAAGCTTTAACTGCCACCACATCTTCGCTTCAGCCATCCAATGTTCCATGCTAGTACCCTTAATCCTTACTAGAATGATAAGGAAGATCCGAGCCAAAGTACTATCAGGCCTTAATTTCTTCACAAGCAAGTTACCCCAGACCAAGTTCCAGAGAGTGTTCTTGCCCACATAGTGATCTATGTTGATTCAGACACCAAGGAGGAAGTATATGAGTACCTAGTGAAGTAGAAGGACCTGCCATAAGTAAAATCCAACTAGGAGCACTGAGATTCTTACCCCCTGTTGATCTGACTCAGGAAGATCAAAGCCAAACGGGAGCAGAAAAAGAAGTAGATGTGGAAGACGAAGAAGAAGAAGTCGACGAGGACGTTTCTAAGCTAAGTGAGAGAGATAGTGGCGCCTCAGCCTATCAAGCCTATATTTTGTAAATAGAAGCTCTAGGATGTAACAAAGACTTATAAAAAGTTTCGTTAATTTTTGTAAAGATTTGGTTAGCTTTAAGGGGGAGTACGCTTCGTCTCCAACTTTGATGTTTCTTTTTGGTTGTAAGTTATTTACTTAGTAGCTATTATGTAGAGGACATGACTCTAATACACCCGAGTTGGAATTAACGCATTGTAATATTGTTAATAACTGTATGAAAACTAGTTTGCATATAATCTTTGTACAGCTGAGTGTTGTCTTGATATTATGTGATATTGTGATAAAAGACTATTGAAAGAAGACAAATAATTAGGCTTACTTGAGGAACGTGCCTTGAGTACCGCACGTACCAAGCTTGTTTTTCAGATGATCCATGACACTATGGGTCATTTTATTATGAACCTAAGGTGGCATTTTTTTTGTTGCTTAAACAAATTTTAGCTACTGAAAACCAAATTCAGCAGCTGGTTTGGTGTTCTTTTTGTTGTTGGAAAAAAAAGTCTCATTTTTTCAGCACTTTTCAATAGGTAGTTGAGACTTTTTCCTTCCTTTTTTCCTGTACATATTTCTCCTCTTTATCCCAAGTTTGCCCTTCTCCATCTCTAGACCATCGTGAAGAAACTCTCAAAGAAACGTAAAATGGTATTTTTATCTCTCTCTCTCTCTCTCCACAATAAATCTCTTCCATCTATCTCTATTTTTATGCCCTAAATCTCTCTTTCAGCAATCAGGGCTTGTACAACCCAATTAGGGTAATTGAAATTGTGTACCATCATGAATCTCTTCCTCCTCTCTCTATCATGATTCTTTCACTTTCTCTTTCTCTTTCTTACACTAATTAGTGTGTAATTTAAGCTATAATTTGGGTTTGTATGTGATTATTTTGACTCTAATTAGTCTTGCAAAAACCCCCAA
Organism: Kingdonia uniflora; assembly: GCA_014058105.1. Lineage (NCBI taxonomy): Eukaryota > Viridiplantae > Streptophyta > Magnoliopsida > Ranunculales > Circaeasteraceae > Kingdonia > Kingdonia uniflora. Next base: position 28,620 of record JACGCM010002057.1, on the reverse strand, counting down.
CTTACAAAAATTAAATTGGGTTTGTATGTGATTTGAAGAACATCAATCTTGCAAAAATTAAATTAGGTTTGTATGTGGTTTAAGACTATAATTCTTGAACAAAACTAATGCGTTTTAGGACAATAAACACGAGCCTAATTATTTGTGTTTGTAAATGAGATGAACTTTGAACTAATTAATCTGTGTAATTCTTGTTAACAAATATTTGGATTATAAACTTTGTGGTTGATTTCGGGCTCTCTCACTCTATCTCATCTCTGCATAGTGTAAAGGTATTACCATAGATTGTAGGTTGTATAAATTGTTTATGGTATAAATTTTATAAAGTTCGTTTGTGTGATTTCTTACCATATGTGTATAATTTTGATGCATCGCATGTGTGTTTTCTATGTTGTTTTCACTTTGGGATGTTTGTTGTATAGACTGCTTGGTGTATAATTTTGATATGTTAAGTTGTGCTTTATATGTTGCTTCTGTTTTGTAATGTTTTATTGCATTTATTGCTTGTTGTATAGTTTTGCTATAAAAATCCTTAACCCTTAAAAATGCATAAATTTTCAAAATTGTAGCATGAGCCAATATAGGGGGCTTGGCTACACTAGAATCAAAGAAAAACTATCTGATATAGTTTCTCGAATTTCAGTTTTCTATGCATTAGTTTGTTATATATTTTGGATTATCTAGTTTTCTTGGAGTTTATAAATTATGTTGATGTTGGACTATTTGCTATTTTGGACTATGTGGTTTGTGTTATCTTAAAATTCATACTTTGGACTATCTTTAATTTTGTCTATCTTGTATTTTCTTATTGTTTATCATTAGTACTACCCGTGGCTCGCCACGGCAACAACGTAGACGTGCCTTCGGCACTATCAATTTTAATGATATGATTGATACGTTGACGCGTAGAAGGTATTATCTTTCTTTCTTTTTTACCTAAAGCCACTAGAACTTTCGAATACCTATCAGTACCAATCAAACACACAAAATGTGTGAGAGAGAGAGATAGAGAAATATATTATCTAAATGATAATGGGAGAGTTGCATAGAGACACACTCCATAGATATTTGATTACTATGTTGATTTTATGACATTTATGATAAGTACTCTATTAGTTATTCAACATACTCATAGTCTTCAGCTCAGTGAATACGTTGACACACCTTCAACACCTTTGATCTATTTATGTGTCTGAAATACTACATTCTCGTGATTTATGTTTTCATCCAAATTTAATCTATTGCAATTTTGGGGAAATGAAACTTGGCATTTGTTCTACAATGATGAAACAAAAGCCATTATCTTTCAAAGTACATTGATGAAAAACTGCCAAAGAACCATTGTTGTGATCCTAACACTTGCTCTTACAAACCTAACATGTATTAGAAATATGATTGACGAATATTATGTTGGCAGGTTATGGCCCTTAGAGAAGACCTTGTTGCTTTGTCAATTAGTTTTCACCTATAAGCATAAAACCAACATTAAATATGGAATTGGTTTTCTATGTCTCATCATCACTATTTTTATTCATGCCTTAATACTGTAAATCAATACAACAATTGTCATACATTGTCAACACACTAATAGTTACGATCACTGATCACTGATCACTGAACAACACAAACTCCACACTACCAAACCTAACACATCAACATCATAATTTTAAGGAAAGTTTCCATAACATGAAGATCTTGACGTATTGACGTATATGGGAGTGAATTATTATGGAAACCCATGTTGTTTTCCACTGATCTCCATGGGCAATTTCGATTCCACAAAAAACCAAGACGAATTACGCATTAGATTAAATAAGTTTTTTTTTAAAGGCAAATCAAATAAGTTTAAATGTGTTTCAGTTTAAACTGGCACAACTTTCTTGGCTTTGTTAAACAATCATCGCTAACACTCAGAGGACTTAGTACCCCATTCACTTAATTGCCCAGTCGATAACGTATTGCTAGTTTACCACTCGAAACACTAAAGAAAATTGCAAAATTTAAAAGAAATACGAAAGAAAAATGACATAAGAGAAAGAAGAGGAAGTTTGCTTAAAAAAAGAAATGCTACATTTTCGTATGTTTATATGTGGGAAGAAGTAATTACAAATGAGAAAGAAAGAAAGATTTCAAAGCCACAGGGAAGATCTCCAATAGAATTAAAGTCCTAACTACTCATCTCCGTCTATGAATTTTCTATCGATAAATGGCTTGGCCTCCTCATAGTTGAACGATTTCATCCATGGAACACATTTCCTCGGGTTAGAGATTTACCAATACCTGAACAAAAGTCATTGGAAATCTGACCGGCTATATTTTAAAGTTCGAAAAGAGCCAAAAAATAGTACCTCAAAAAAAAATTAAAAAAAATTGATCAGCTCAAAAAACAGGTTACTTCAATTGTTACTACTTACTACTAATAATTTCCTAAACAGGTAGACCATTAAAATTGTTAGATATGAAGAAAATAATAATACCATTTAACTAAATATCTGGCATACTTAATGGTATTTCTCCCCGCGAAAGGTATATTGGATCATCATCACCAAGAACTCCCTGAAAGAAGATAATCAATAACAAAATACTATATCAATTGTTGTTTGTAATTACTGTATGATGAAACAGATAACTAATCTAGGTGTAGTTCATGGTTATACCGTTCCATTGTGAAGATCCATTTCAGTATGTAGATCCGTAATATCACCCTGTACGGATGAGCAACCTGAGATAGCACATAATGCTGCAAGAGGAAACAAATGTTGGAGAGTGAGAGATAGTGAATGTTTCATGTGGGGAATCATCATATATTGATATACTAAACAACAAGAAAGGTCAGTAAAAGTTTCAGAGGATGGCCCTTCTTAAATCCAAAGATCATCATTGAGCAAACCACTTGGAGAAAAAATAGTCTGGGTCGTGTTTGTGTTGTGATTGCCATTGTAAATTAGGAGTGCAATCCCAATTTAAAACAGTAAGATAGAGAGACCAAACACAATTTTGAGACTCCAATTTAAAATAGTAAGATAGAGATACCAAAATCAAAGTATGAGGAATAGAAGTCATACCTTCAAATTGTTCAGTGATTGTAAATCAAAACCCCAATTGTTCTTCAGTAGTGATACAGTGATTATAGAGAACAATGGTGATTATAGAAAGATGGTTATGAGTTGGAGATATGGGAGGGAGGAAAGGGAGAGAGAGAACGTGAGTTAGAAGGGCTTTAGACTAAATCACCCGAAGTACCCTTACTCCATCCCTGTACAACAAATCTCAATGAAATGTCATTAAATCTCAACCCCTATTTGTCATTCTCTTATGGGTGACCCAGTCACGGCAACAATATCGACGCGCCTTCGGCGCTATCTATTTTATCAATATGGTACTTTAATGTAATCAAAGACACCGTAATCTGTATACATACAATACATCGTAAGCTTGCGCATTTTCCTGGATCTTAAATCCTAAAACGATAGTGAATATCTCACCCCTGTGAATCACATTACTCACTCTTGCCGAGTAAAGATAAAGATTAAGACACAAATATTAATATATTTTAATTCTCTGTCTTTATATCTTTACAACAATTGAGTCTAGGAAGAAAAAAAAGAATCTGAACCATCACCAAACTAACTTCTTCAAAGAAGCATCCATCTTAACCCCATAAATATAAAATTGATTTTCTTTCCATATTGTTTGATATATGGAAAAATGAGAAAAGAATTGTCCCAAGAGAAAACTATTAGAGGAACTTAAATGATATCATATTTTCATTATAGAAGTAAAAACAAAATATTAGGTAGACTTGCCAATGCAAAAGAAAATCAATTTTATATTTCAAATATGACCTAACAAGTTTTATAGGACTGTTGTAACTATTCTAAAAGCAATAACAATAAAGAAACACTTAACACGAAACTATATCAAATTTATAATATCCTATGATTGCAAGAACTTTATGCAAATTCATTTGGTACTATTCTCCTAAAATATCCTCTTCTTCAATTACAATATCCATTGTAAGTTGTGAAGATATGCATCATGCTTTTGGTACTGAATTTGTGATATCTGTAATTACAACATCAAGTATCAATAGCCATTACTAACGCAATTTCATAAACAACAAAACCCCAAATACCCCTTTCGTCACCAATACATTGCGCCAAATACTAAGGGGCAATTCCACATCTGCAATAGCGGGGTATTCTAAAAAGACTCTAACTTTAATACCAAAACACGAAGAAAAAAAATAGTACCCAAAACAAATACTCCATACCTGGCAATTTCCGCTTTCAGAATGCGTCAATTCAGGATCAAAAGCAGGTTTTGCTAAATTCGGATGCCGAGAAAGCCTCTGAACCAGCAATTGAAACCTTTCCCGATACAATACATGACCTTTTTCAACTCTTTCATAGATGTGTTTACCGTGATTATCGTGATGTAATCGCAGACATATTATTGGGCCTGAAGCCAATTGTTACGACCCAAACCAAGACACATGAAGTGCCGAAGCGGTGACCAACTTTTTAGAAAAGAACAGCTAAAACTAAATAGTCCATTAAACCCATCATTGCTCAACATATATACATAATAGTATCTTCTAAAAAATAATGGATGATAACACTGAAGTACTATTATAAAAATTTACCATGAATAACATAAGATTAATTTCCTGAAAGATCAAGATCATACCTTATGAATTCTAAAAGTTTGTTGCAAGTGTTTAAAGCAAAACAATGGAGCTCGGGAACAACTTGTCACGAACTTTAGAAGTATACAACGCTCTTCCGGCTCAAATCCGATAATAACCTGCAGTGACATGGTAGAATATTTTATCGCTCCAAAAGATAACTGAAATGAAGATAAAACACTAAGCCAACTAATTTGCTCATGAATCCCATAACATAGATATATTCATTTGATGACTCCGTAAGAATGAAAAAAAAAAAAAACATATGTACAATCATCTTAACAACCCATAAACTCCAAAGAGATTGACCACAAAAAAGAACAGGCATACTCAATCTACATCAGAAACATAAGCAGATCGAGTTATTGGCGCCAATACCTCTCAAAAGATTTTAATTGTCCGACTCTCAGCAGAATAACCCCCAGTATACTGTGTGTTGCTTATTAAATCATCAACATCCATATCATGATTTCCACCTGAAATCAACGTATACCTAAAACCCCACAAAACATTTAATTCAACCCCCCCCCCCCACACACACAAATACAATTAATTCAAAACCACCACAATTTAAAACTCATTCTGGTTTATCAAACTTACTCGTAGAATTAGAATTTGGGGATAACAAAAACATCAATTACTAGAAGAACGAATCGATTACTGGAGCTAGGGTTTGCTTTAGTGTTAGCAGCTTCTTCGACTTTTAGTATAAGAGTGATGACTTGTTAGATAGAGTTGCGATCGACGATTGATGACTTTAGGGTCTGTTTTTGGATGTCGTCGAGGATGAGATCGATGGCTTCATCTTCGAATTCGAAATAGAGAGGGAGGTGCTTATGTGAGAGATGTCTTTGGGAGAGATAAAGAGTTGGGAGGGATAAAAAGTCAGGAGAGATGGGAGAGATAAAGTGATGAAGAGTAAGACTAAACTACCCTTTTATGTGTTTTGTCGAAATTACCCATAAGCTAAAGAGTTGAACAGATCTCGTACGTCGATCTCATTCTTTCCTACAAATCTCAGCCCCTCTTTATCTTTGAGACAATGACAAACTTGTCTATTTGAAAAACACCATTGTGTAATGTAATATAAATTACTTTTTAGAGATTTGTCATTGATTTACAAGTGAGCGTGCTTATACTTTTAGGGTGTCATAAACTTTATTTTTAGGGGAAGTGTTGCATTTTTTTTGTATGAAATCCTGAATTATATGTTTGAAGTTCACATAAACCATTGTATTACATTTTCTAGTTATGAATATACTTTTATGGTGATATAGTACTTTATTGTGGAAATGTGTTGCTAATTTTGAGGTGATGCTCCAAGTTATGTTCTTTTATAACATGGGTATTTAAGATATTTATTAGATTTCAAGACTTCTTAGGAAAAATACTAACCTTATTCAACACTTCATCATTAAGCATTCAGCACTTCGAAACATTCACCATTTGAAAATTTTATTCAGAATTCAGTACTTACTAACTTCGAAAAAATAAAAAAAATCCCCCTAAGTTTCATTGTGATGACGATTATAATCCTGTTGTATTTTGAAATTACTTTAAAATGCAGTGATCTCAACCATTATTTTGGATCTGCCTCGGAAATCATTTTTTATCTAGTGAGAGGAAGCATTGGACGGTTTAAAATATCATTGTCAAAAATGTGTAGTACAAAATGTCCTTTTGAAAATGTCTAGGCCAAAATGTACACCATTGTGTTTTATATAATAGAAACTAGTGCACACTCGTGCCTACGCCACATACCACATTCTTTATTAAATTGATGTGTTAGGCTAAGCCGATTTTTCTAATGAGAGAAAGCGTCAGTCCTAGGCCGAAAGGTGCACCTACAAACCTCATCCATAGATCCACTTCGCAACACACACTCGGACCCATATATATCTAGTGAGAAGAAGTTCGGTCGGCCCAGAATGTCGCCACTAAATATACCCCTAGGGTACACGACACACCCCATGGCGGTTTATATAATAGACTAATGCACACCCGTGCGTACGCCACAAACCACGTTTCCTAAATTAACTTTTCTAGAGAGAGAGAGAACATCGACCTTAGGGCGTACGGTGCACCCACTGACCCCCTCTGCATATCTGCCTCGGAACACGTATTTTTTTATAACCTAGATCCAGTTAGAAAGTTCGAATTACCCAAGATATCCCCCTAGGGAGGAGGGCACACTTATGCCTGCGCGACGGACCAAGGACCCTAAATCGATCCGGTAGGCTAAGCCGACTTTTTTAGAGAGAGAAAGCGTTGATCCCAGGGCGCACGGTGCATCCATTGACCCCCTCAACAGATGTGCCTTGCAACACGCGTTTTAACCCAGATCTAGTGAGAGAAAGCTCAAACGACCCAAAATATACCTCTAGGGCGCATCGCACACCTCAGGTTGTTTTATACTATAGACTAGTGCACACCCGTGCTTACGACACGGACCACACTCGCTAAATTGATGTGCTAGGTCGAGCTGACTTTTTTAGAGATAGAAAGTGTCGATTCCATAGCATACAGTGCCTCCACCGACCCCCTCTACAGATCTGCCTCGCAGCATGCGCTCATACCCAAATTTATAGAGAGAAAGTTCTAGACGGCCAATAATGTCCCCACTAAATATACCCTTAGGACAAGTCGTGTTTTGAGAAGGCGGGGATGTTAGGACTCCTAAGTATAGTCCCTTTAGGAGTCCTACTTTCATGAGTCCATCTTATCTTATCTTTCTTAGAATTATTTTTCTTTTTATTAGGATTGTTATTTCCTTCTTAAAGTAGGATTCTATTTCAGAATTGCATCAGAATTCTAGTTGCTTAGGGCTTAAGTTAAAATTTATCTATTTATATAGGATGCATTGTAATTCAATATCTATTAAGAAAATTCAATATTTGTTTTAAGAAATTGGAGGCTCTTCTTTTCTCAAAGAAGATAAATTGGAGGTTGATTCTCCCTCAAAGAGAATTGTTTCAATGTAGGTTTCTTGAATTCCAACCTAGAACCCTATAACAATTTTTTCTGCAAAAATCTATATAACAATTAAGGAGTGTTAGATCCATCCTAATCCAACAGTTGCATTATAATATCACTATTTCATTTCCCCCGTAGGTTCATTTAGAGATTGCCCATTTAATTCGCAATGGGGATCAACGCTGAATTTGTAACGTTCGAGAACAAAAAATAATTTACCAAAAAATAAGAGATTACTTTGAAAATGCAGTTAGGTTAAATCTAATTGAAGAGATTCCGATTAGAATGGCTACTTAGGAAGAATTTACTTCCAGAGGCGGATGACTTTGAAGAAGTTAATATAGTATTATGAGATACTGTTCCAGAGGAAGAGACTATTCCGTTGAGAGTTGATATTCTTGAAGCTATCCCTGGGCCTCTTTTTGCTAATGCTACAAGTTTTTTTTGAGATTCCAAAATTTTTGAAATCCGATCTAATTTTTTTGTGTTTTTTTTTTTTTTCACTCTATTGCATTTTCGATTTCCAAAATTCCGATTTCCAAAAAAAAAATTTCTTCGAAAATAATCGAATATAAGTATGTGATTCCGATTTTTCCGAAAATGTTTCAATCCGAAAAATCTGAATATTTATATTCAAGTTTTAAATTAATTTTTTTTTAAATTTATTCTTAATGAATCCTACTCTAAAGTCAAAGGTTATGCACATCATAATCTAAAAAGTTTAACTAAAGTATGAGTAAGGGTTGAATGTTGATTTGGAGACCAAACAAATTGGCTTTTCCTATATTTAAATTCTATAAAATCATTATTTCCGATATTTTCCCGATTTCTTATCCAAATTTGCCGATTATTTCGAAAAATCCAACTTTTTCGATTTCAAAATTATCTTTCGATTTCCGAATAAAATTGGGTCGAATCGGAATGAAATTTTGATTTTTGAAAAAATTGAAAATAATTTTAATTAGTTATTTTCCGATCCGAAAACAACCTTACTTTTTGCTGACACACTAAGTCACGAGGCATTCCATGTCTTCTATTTACACAATAATGTATATTTTATTGTTCGTTATGTTTTCAAAAATAAAATAAAATAAAATAAATTATTGTTAATTATTTGTGCTCTTCAAATTTCATAGATGTAGATCTGCCGGATGAGCCTTCGATTTTAAAATGAATTCTACAGTTGGTTAGCTTGTAGTGGACAAAGATATAAAAACTCTTATATACCGCCCATGAGAGACGTATGGCTCGACGTTGTGGAAAGTTTTTTTAGATCGATAGGTGTAAAAAACAATGGAGAAGTTCTCCATCCTCTTATCGGATACATCTTAAAACATAGATGGTTTCCGACGGGGAGACCCTATTTACCTTCTAGTTATTTTATGAATTTAAACCGAGGTTTTTTCAAGATATTAAGAGAAGGTACAATCTTGTTCTATGTTTACCTGCTTGCATTCGTAACAAGTTCTTTTTTCTATCCATATTTGGTTATCATATTTAAACTTCTTACCATAATTAATTTTACTCATGACATTGATAGTACTGCTTATGATCTCTTACTAAATATAAATATAAATATAAATTATGGATTTTTGATGGAAGAGGAATTGTTGAGGCCTTATTTACTTACTAAATTTTTTTTTTTTAGGCCCCATAGGTGAAGAGAGGGAAAACGGGAATTTAAGTATAAAAAACACATATACTAAAAAAAGGCCCCATAAAATGAGGCCTTATTTACTTATTAAAAAAACTTTTTTTGAGGCCCCACAGGTGAAGAGAGGGAAAACAAGAGTTTAAATATAAAAAACACATATATTAAAAAAAACCATATAAAATGAGGCTTATTTACTCACTAACATAACTTTTTTTGGAGGCCCCATAGGTGAAAAGAGGGAAAACAAGAGTTTAAGTATAAAAAACACATATACTAAAAAAAAACTTTTTTTGGAGGCCCTATAGATTGTAGAGGCCTGGTCGCTTTGGGCAATCCCTGACCCTGCTCTTTAAGTTTACCTAATTTTAATTACTTTGATTATATTTGTATGTTAATAGCTTGGTATCTTATGGGTTTTGTTTCTAATTATAGTCGATGATAAGTATATCGAAAACGTGAGTTTCCTAATAATGCTTTATATATGGATCTTGCAAATAAGGAATTGGCCATGCAAAACCACTACCAATAAACAACTTCTGTTACTGGGAATAGGAGGTGTGAATCTGGAAGATATGTTGAAACACACTCTCTTGCTGCTACTAGTATAATAATCTTTCCTCTCATATTAGTCTTAGTATATTAGTATTAGCCTTTGATCGTGAAATACGTGGGAGAGAAAAAAAGGACTTTATTTATTGTTAGTGAATATAATCATAAAAAAATAAAATTTGTTGGTTCACTTGAAGTTATGTTGTTCATTAAGGATGATGATATTATGTGGCATCGGTTCATTGTCATGTATTATGAGGAAATGTATTACAACTATAACTAGAATGATCTTAGTGGAGTCTATAATTAAGGAAGTCTTATATGAATAAGTCTTGGAGGCTATTTGTTTTTTAGCTTATTTAACTTAATTTACTTATTTGAGAGACATATGTCATTAACTGTGAAGCACCATACGCAGGGTGAAATATGCCTTAAGGAAATTTCAATGACTGCAAGCCTCGATCATCAGTTGTTTTCAATTTCTTTTTCATTCATTTTCGTTTCGTTTCGTTTCTGAACACATGTTCAACAAGGGGAACTCAACTCTTTAATTTGGTCGGATTTTGATTCCCATATGTTCAGAAACAGCTTAATTTTTTGTACAATGACTCGTAATATAAGTAAAAATCTAATGGGCCTCTTAAGTATCTTATGTAGTATTGAGTTTTGAAGTATAAGGCTAGAAGCTACCTATTTTGTGACTTTGTCCCTCTTTTATTAGTAATTAGAATTTCAAATTTTGTATAGATTTTTAACTTATTGTTACGAGTCTCCTGAAGCTGTCCTCATGAATATTAACATACGTAATGTAGTTCTCCGATCTTACGATGGCACCGTCTGACACATGAATAATTGTATAGTTAGTTAGTTGAGACTCTGATCGTCGTCGACATTACCTCAAAGCAACCAATATAAGTGGATTACTTTATATAAAATAGTTAATTAACGTAAAATGAGGTCAAAAATTGCCAATTAAATTTGTCAAATTATAATTCAAGTAATCTCAAAATATCAAATTATATCTTGTTATGTGATCTAGGATGATCTGGGGCATTTTATGGATTTTTTTGACCAAGTCGCTCGAACGAGATTTGGAGTCGTTTGAACAAACTTTGATGTTTGTTCGAAGAAATAATTGTCTAAGTGGTTTTATTCGAATAGACCGTAAGTATGTTCGAATACATTTTTTTTGTTCGAAAAGATGCACGATTTAGCCTATTGTTTTAGGCGTTTAAGGGCATAATTGTCCTAGTTTTGTAACTAGGAATTTGTAGCCCTCATAAAGAGGCAAGGCTAGGCAAAAGAAGAGGTTGGATGTTAAATCAATCAAAGTTCTGAGAGAAAAAAATTAGGGTTTTGAGAGGAATTCAATTGTAATCAATTTGATTGAGCAATTTAAACTCCAAAGTAGATTTCTCCCACCAATCAATGTGTTCTTCGTACTATTCTTATAATTAGGGTTTCTTAATTTATATTGTGGATTAAGTAGTATTAGTTTTTTAGTAGCGATTCTTGGGGGTGATTGTGGTTTATGGCCTCTACACGTGACCGACTCAAGCAAATGAAGGAGAAGCTAGTGAGTCCATTGATGATTCACCAGAAACCTAACTCGAAGAAGAAGGCAAATTTGAAGATGGGCGATTTTGAAGATTGACTCACGACTTTGGAAATGAAATTTTATGACCTAACTACTACTCTAGGGGAGTTGGTAGAGCAATTACATCTCACGAACCTCGTGAAGGCTTTCCGCTTTGGTGAAACGGTGAATACACTCGAAGAAGATATGAGTTGCAGAGGAGGATAGAGACGGGGGTACCAAAGAGGTAGATAGTGATTATAGTGATGCCGCATCCGTTGAGAAGTGATCGGGTATTGGTAAGTCAACGAATCCTATGCGTAGTCTTTATATCAATTTTAAGATTGAAATTATGGTATTCGACGGTTCCATCAATGCCAAGATGTTGGATAATTGGTTAGATAGGTTATAAACTTATTTTTTCATTTACGAATACTCCAATGTTATGAAAATATGCTTTTCTACCTTAAAAATTGCAAGTCATGCACTTACGTGGTGGAAATCCTATCGATATCGTCACAAAGTAGAAAATTTGAGTTGGAAATAATTCAAGGTATTAGTGCGAAAATAATTTTATCCGATTGGGTATGAGCAAGATAAATAGTTCATATGGCATAATTTATGCAAAATATCTGAGCAATCCGTACAAGAGTACACTACGGCATTTCATAACGAAGCTTTGGTTTTGGACATCGATGTGGACGAGTATGAGGTGGTCATGAAGTATACATGGGGTTTGTCAGAGTCTATTAGAAAATAGTTGAAGCTCTTTACTGTGGCCAATATCGAGGATGCTACCGTGAAGGCAATTATTATTGAAGGCAAGTACTTTAATAGTGGCAAAGAAAACGACAAGAACAGGTCGGGGTACAAGTCTAGTTGAAAATACGAGCATAAGGGAGAGTCTAAAGAAGAGGGGTCTTCGTCCAAGAATATTTATTACGCTCATTATAAGGTAAGTAGGCAAATTTTAGATAAATGTTAGAAACTTCACTTAGAGCTTAGGCCGAAGGAGGAGAAGAGCAAGAAAAAAAGATATGCACTAGCCGCAATGAAAGTTAACCTCCTGGATTGAGATAAACCGAATCATAAGCTTGCACTTATATTTTAGCAGACTATGGCTACCGAGGAGGAGAATCGGGAATAAATTTTCATGTTAGTATTCAGGTGAAGTAGAGCTTAGTCGGGGCCATTGTTGATCAAGGTAGTCAGAAAAACTTGATTTCTGAGGTGTTGGTGAAGTAGATGGGTTTGATTACTACAACTCATCCTAAGCCGTATGGATTGGGGTATATTTAAAAAATGTGGATTTGATGACCACGAAACAGTGTACATTCAAGTTTATGATTACTGAAAGGTTTATTGACAAGGTGACGTATGAGGTGGTTATTTTAGATATGTGTTAGGTCATCTTGGGTAGCCCTTATCTTTAGGACCGAGATGCGATTCATTACCGTAGAGCTCACAAGTACTGTCTTGTGAAGGAGGGAAAATAGTTTCATATCAATGCCTATAAGGAGCATGTCACCAGAAATAATATAGTAACGGCAACTCAGGTAAAGTGGTTGGTTAATGCGAGCAACAAGTTTGTGTTATTGGTATGGCCGATTCAAGAGGGTATGTAGGCTAGGGTGTTGTCTACAATGACAATGTCTCATAAGTAATAAAACTGAAATGGGGAAGTTGCAAGAGGAGGTTGTGGTACATTATGATTATAAACTATTTCAATTTTTAGCTATACAGTCCAAGCTACAACAAGCTCGCCAGATGAAGTTGATGTCGTATCTCTAACAATTCCTCTTAATTATTAGGTATAAGAAGGGAGTGGATAACAAAATGGCTGATAGGTTATCTCGACCCCCATTCCCAACTACTTCCACTATGTTGGTAGCTATACAGATACAGCCTATTATTCCATCAGAGTATGTTACAGAATATGATGATCCCAAGGGGCGTAGTGTGTTTCGCCAGAAGTTGCTACAAGGCTATGAATTGGATTTACCACCTTTCATGAAGATGTATTTGGTGATTAATGCCAAGCATTTGAAGCTGTTTAAGCTGTCTCTTTTAAATGAAGACTCTACAATCGATACTCGTATACCGTCAGTTGATGACTTATGGATGGAAAGAGAAGATCCCAACGGGGGTCCAGGCCCAGTTGGGAGTTTGGGAGCCAACATAGCCAATAAGCATGTCCAAAAGACATTCCCCTTCATATAAAGTAACTACCTGTTGTACGATATAAATACCCCTTGAGGGACCCATTTATCAATAAGAGTCATATTATCTATTGTGTACTTTTTCTCTCTCTCCTCTCTATTTCTTGTTAATTGCAGTCAAAGAGAGTCACCTGCAGTTGATTATAGTCAAACTACAAATGTGGGGTGTTTGCCAAATATATGAAAAACCATGGGGTGCTTTTTAAATATGACTATAAAAGGTGGGGTATTAGTTTGAAAAGCCTATTTATTAAATCATGTTTGCAAAATATTAAGTATTGATTCAACCTATAAATACTAGTGTAGCCACACGCGCGATGCGCGTGCAACTTCCTTTTTTCAACAAAACTTATATGTATTGAAAAAAACTACATCTGACTTAGAAGTTATCTTCTGACACGGTAGAAATAATAGTTAAGATCAATATTATACACATTTGCATTCGGTAGTAATATAAGAATTCTTAATTTATAGTAATTTTTCTCATTAGCCCTGCTTGTTTCTCTTTATTTGTTTCAAAACCTAAGTCCATTTCTAGATGTATTTTGAGCATTGGTGACTTCCAAAATTAGACAGGGAATGTTTGCAGAATTAAATATTGGTGCCTATCCCCATCCTGTAAAAGACCCATGTTAATGTTATACCCCTCGCTACATGTCTTTTTTTTTTCTTTTATGATTTTAAGCCTACGTGGCTCGCTAACTTAGCCAGCCTGTTGCTGATGCTCTAAGTGGGTTTTAGTATATTTTTTCTTTGGACTCCATGTTCAAAGAATAATATATTTATAGTAGTAAAAAATAAGCTTGTGCTTAGCACGAACAAAATCATCATTAGAAAGAATGGAACATGGAGCCAAAAATGAGTCGTGACAAATTCCTTACAAATATTTCATCAAATATTACTGCTATTTGATTGGAGTTAATAAATAACAGTTGACTATCTTAGGTTATGTTATTTTTTCCTAAAAATGATTTCTATGAAAAATTGATGGTTAAATCTCCACAACAGGAACAACAACTATATCCATTGCTGAGAGAAAAGTATAAAATATAACTCAGACGGAAGTAAGCTTATACAATCTCGAAGATATGTATACTTGTTCTGTTGTTTGTCACCTCCTATATTCGCCACAATACATTAAAAAAAACACTATTAGGTTTGATTCTCTCTTCGAGTAAAGGCTTTAATATGATTGGTAAATATGTCAACGTTTTCCAAAAATGGTATGACCATTGCCCCTGCCTTTAATCCAAAAATGAATCTCATGTACTAATAAACTATAAACAATTTCTAACGGAAGTGACAAATTACAGAACTAAAAACTTGGGATTTAATACAAAACACGAAAAATATGTGAATATTTCATCCTTTTAATTTCCACATGCAATATTCATGATAAACTATTTTGAAGGTGCTAAACATGTATGTATTACGAATACAATGTTCGGTCATTGTTCATTATCTTTGAACATAATTTAAATCATTTATGCACACTTAATCGATAAAGAAAAATGCAATTAAATGTAATTAAATGCAACTGAAACTGGTAAAACATAGCTAATCACTTTATGTTAGGCTATTGATTGCAACCTATATTGAGTGCATTAATAGATACTTACACAAAGTTGCAAGATTCTTTGCACTTGAGAACTTGGCTTGGTAGCAGGGATGTAAGATTCGTCCAAAAGTACCATAACTTAAACTATCTTGAGTGTGCAGCAAATATAATTTTGGGGTTTTCAATACTTTAAGGAATAAAGATTTAGGTTTAAAAGTTCTCTATGGAAACACTTGCATCTTTCTGCTTTATCATATTTTATTTAAAATCATATAAAATCTTAGTGGATTTGAACCACTATCTCTTGAAATACTCGATATGACATCCCATTTCTAAACACTCTTCCATTTGAGCTAAAGATCCATATGAATAGCAAAATGTGAGAAAAATTCACCTAATTAAATTAATCAATATGCCCCAAGAATATCCTTGTAAACAATCATTCTAATATAGTAACTGAACTTTCAAAACCTATGAAGTACCAATGGTATGAAAAACCAATTTAGAATGCCTAAAATTGGAGATGACATCGACAACTGAATTTTATAAAAGTGAATTGGAATTGACATTTGTTGGGTTTTATATCTCAAAAACTATATGTGGCTTTTTTAGTCCCACGTTGCTTGGAAGGGTAGTTTGTTTCCTTGATATAACCTAGGTCTTTTATTCACTTTGTTGGATGGGAGCGGGCCAAAAAATGGGTTTAAAACTTTGTTTGGCTCATGGTCTTGGGCCTCGAACTTAGGCTTCTATGAAAGAATTGATTTTTTTAAAACCAATTCTATTCGACCTGGACCAGCTGGACCAATTCGAACTGAGTCCATTCGATCTCGACCTGGATAATTTCAAACCAAGTCTTTTCGACCTGGAGTTACCAGGAGACCAAATTTAAACTGAGTCTATTTCGATCTGGAGTTCCCAGAAGACCAAATTTAAACCGAGCATATTCGAACTAAACTTTTTTTTAAAATCCTCAAACGTAACTGTTTCGTAATTAAGTCATAAACGTTTCACTTCCGTTTTGAAAGTTTTTTATGACGTGTCCCACCATTAACTCTTATTGCCGTTTCAAACTTGCTCTATATAAAAAGAAACTGTACCTCAGTTTTATAAATCCATCAAATACACAGTTCTTCTCCTCTCTTTTATATAATCACGAGTTTAGAATCCGAATAAACCAATTGAAAGTACAAATCATACGAAGGTCCTTCTTCCTTGCAAGAGAAGTTTATAATCTGTTGTTTTATCCTGGAGATGACGCAGTAATCAACTGTTTGCAAAGGGCAGTGCGGCGAAATGTCTTAAAGATAGAGACCTAGTCCTCGACTCAGCATCTACGATCATCACTTCGGTACCTCCAGTTTTTCTTGCTACTGTTGTTGGTCTAATTCTATTAATCTTTGCTTTCGAAATTTGCTGCAGAGGTAACATAATAGTTAATTTCCCTAACAACATTTTCTCCACAAAGAAGCTACAAAAATGGTGCCCAACTAAAAGTATAGTGGGCAAGACTTCCTATAACCGGCGGTTCACTATTGGGAATCAAAAAATAAAAACTCCAGAAAATCTTCTTACAAATTTATTTACAGCATGGAATGCATCATGGACAATGCAATAACCAAACTAATCTTTCAATATTTATTATACAAAATATGAGCACTTCATCAAAATGGGAGGCAAAATGATGTACACCATAAGTTACTTGTAACAACTCTAAATGTAAGAGTGAAACAAAAATCTACATTCCATAAAGGTGAATATAAGGCAAACACGTAATTTTAACATAAATAAAGGACAAATAGATACCTTAATTTCTTCCACAATCAAATTCCCCAATAAAATAAACCAATGTTTCTTTTAGTTCCTACATCCATTAGATTACTCAAAGAAATTTTAGCTTCCTAAAAGCAATTCAATTAGCCAATGCAACTCCAAAATATGAAATCTTAAAAGGTTCCAGTAAATTCCAACGTTTCTAATTGAACTCAAAAAAAAGAATCACATTACCCCAAACCACCCAAAGGAAATAAGCAACTAAAACTTATTTAATAGCAAGATTTCGCACTAATTAAGCTCACTATTTATAGAAGAAATGGGATATTATAAGCATTACAAAAAGAACATAATATTTCTTCAAAACAATATTGTTTTAGTATTAACATGCTCCTCACATCTCGCAATTTGATGGGAAACAGATAAGTTAATGAATTACAACCTACAAAGAAAAACAAATCATTAGATAGATGGGAAGCGACAAATATTGCCTAAGATAAATGGTTTGTTATGATCCAATGCATCGTTATGCATCGACCTTGACAAAACTTCCAAAGAGTATATGCTACATAACCTAACTTTGCTTTCTTTTCTATAAGTGCACTTTGTTCCACGTCAATTTTAAACACCCCTATTGATTATTTAAATAAGAGAAGCCAAGATATATTGTCAAGTGTATCACCCATTTTGAACTATATCATTTTGTTGTATTCTCTCATACTTAGTCTAAAATCTTATAATTTGCACTACACTCAAGAGTCAAGACTCAAAGCCTCATACTTATATCAATTTCATTAATTTTGATGACCTTATAATATAAATAAAAGTACATCCAAGTATTAATACTCAAGTGCCCCATAATAACATTTCTCCATGAATATGCTTCTATTTCTATCTCCACCTTCCTTTTCGGTGGCCAACCCGCAAAACATTAATAAAAGTAACCATAAAATTCTATAAGTGTTAGGGATTAACAACTTAAGAGAAACGCCTACATCAAAAACAAATCTACCTTTAAAAGCTTAAATGTTGTGAACATGGGTCCAAACAACAAATATATTGGAAAACTAATAACATTAAAAATTATTAAAAATCGAAGAAGATTAAAATCAATTACAGGCAATCAAAGTTTTACCTACATTTTATTTTCTACAAAGAGATCTCCTAAAAAATAACAAATCAAAAATGATATTGCCCAAATGGTATTTCAATCTCTGAATCAATGATAAAGAAATTAAGAACAATGTATACCCAGAAGCAGTGATGAATCATTGAAGAAAACCCCAAAAATAAAAAATAAATAAAAATTAAGAGTAACCAAACCAAAAAAAGAAGTAAGAAAATAGAGGTTTTTTTAAACATAACTGATTGCTAGGGATAAAGATGCTAGGGCAAGCGATTAATTAGTAACAATGTTAACAAAAAGATTCTTGAAAGATAGGTGAGACGAAGAGATATTGATAATTATACATTGCATAAATTATTTAAAATAAGGAAAATTTGGCAAAAAGATGTTAGAAAATAATCAATAGCAATAACTTAAAGATGAGAATGAACATAGACTATTGAAAATTTAAAAATTAGGAACAAAAATTGGTCAAAAAATAAAATCAGGTAACCCAAACATGAAATAAAAGTATGATAAGGAAAACAAATATCAAACCCAGTAACAACTTGTGAAACTCTTAAATCTCAAAGACAAACATGAAAAGAGAGAGAGAGAGAGAGAGAGAGAGAGAGGTAACAGTTGGTTATTCTAACCTGATCTTCAAGATAAAACCAAGAGAGGCAGAGAGAATCGGAGGCGCTTGTAATAAATGATTTTTGATAGAGAGTAAAAATGGCTTTTTGTAGATTGAGAAAGTTCTTTAAAAAGAGAGTTTAAACGAAGAGATGCGATTTGAAACTTAAGAGACGAAGTGGTGTAAGAGAATTCGCGGGAACACGTGTCATTATTTGATAGGTTGGAGGGACCACCAAAAAGTGAGACGACGAACCGCCAAACCAATCCGCTTAATAGTATAAATGCTTTAAACAAAATGTTGTCTCCGGATCTCGACGCATTTAATTTGTTAAACTTCAAAACTACCAAACTAAAAAGTAGTCTCAAAATTTCCTTTTTTTTCTTCTTCTTCTTATAAGTAAGGAACTTTTCTCACAACTAAGCGAGTACAAAGTTTTTTTGAAGTAGAGAAGAATAATATATCTCCATGTTGAACATGGGACAGTCACCTTCATAATAAAGTTTGTGATGCCTAATGAATCTCAGATTCGTTACGCGATGCTTAGAGGTAACAACTTCACCTTTATTTCACCTTGTCAACTACATAAGCAATTGCCAATTGCTCGTATGATGTAGTTTCCTCTAATAGCTTGCTGAAATCAGAATGAAAATGATATGTAAAATAAAACACTAGGGAATCCATTCATCTTCCTAAGAAACAAATGAATTGTAATACACATATATATACCATTCATCTATCCTGATATTTTTCTTGATTTCGTCCCTTAATATATGGCAATAAAAGACAAGAGTCATGAAAAACCAGTAAAGTTGGTGGTGATGTTTTAGTCACCCCAATTTAATTTATTCATATGTACCATGTAACATGCTTCTTTAATTCCCATTGGGATGAAAAGATTTATTTTTGAGCAAAATTATACTTTTAAGAAGCACTGGCTGGTTTACATAAAATGACACATTCCTCCCAAGTAGAGCGACCTTAGGCAAGACCACCTGGAAATATGTCTGTTTAACATTTACAATGATAGCAAAAATGATCCAGGAGGATCTAGGAGAAACTGGAGTTTTTACCAAAGTTGTTCGAACGAGGTTGAGAGTCGTTCGAACGACTTGAACCCTTGGGCCAAAGTTTCAGGGGAGATGTTCGGTTGTTCGAACGACCTATGGGTTCGTTCGAACGACTATCGTAATTTCAATTCTAGTTTAAGAGTTTTAAATACCTTTTAAAGTTAGATTAGAGTTGGATTTCGAGTTGGATTGTAACTAGGACTTGTAACCTCTATAAAAGGGCAAACCTAGGCTAGAGTTAATTATCTAGACGTGGATCTTTATTTTAGAGTTTCCTTTAGATCTGAGAGATTTGTAACTAGGGTTTGTAACCTTTTATGAAGGGTAAGACTAGGCAAGGTTAGATCTAGGTTAAGCTCGCTTTTTAAAGCAATTAAACTTTATTTTTTCCATTAAATTTGTGTTCTTCAGATTATCTACTAACGCAGGCTTCTCAATCGTATTATGGATTAAAAAATGTCTAACGACTTCAATTCCTATTTTATATGCAAATGTACTCTCTCTGCGTGTTCTAGATTCACTCTTCTTGCTTTCTCTAATGACTACTTTCCCATCTCAAAAAAAATATGACAAAACTTTCTTATACCTTAGACAACTGTACACACGAAGCTCAGCTGCCCATGATATTGTTCCTTATTAGATTATCTCCAGCACCGGTCAAGTTACTTGGAAAATAATTTCAAAAGATACTTGTCGACCCTCACCAAAAGGTGTTTTGAGGTTCCAACAAAGGGTTATGTTACTTTACAATGATGCACTCGTGGTGCATACCTCCCGAAAACTAGTGTTGGTTACCTTTTAGGGTGCACCCACCAATGAGTGTGTCACTACAATTCAACGGTCTAGATACATAATAGGATGATAAGACGGAGAATTTCATTTCAATGGGCTATATCGAGCCTAGGATTAGGTTGGCCCAGTGCAATAGCCCACCTTGGGAAAGTAATTAGAATAGTTTCCCGAAGTAGTTAAACATGCGGTGCCGTGACAACAGCAAAAATATTTTCCTCACCTACAGTAAGTTGAGGGTGAGCTAAACTCTGTCTAACTAACAAACACGTGACACATGGAAACTGGTAACCGAGAAACTTGGTAAAGTTAATTTACTTTATCTCTCCTCTTTAATTAAAATAGTAAAACTTTACCCTTTCTCTCAAAATCTAGATTTATATTTCACCTTAATGGCCTTTTCTTCATAGTTCTCCTTCAAGGTTTCCTTATTTCATGTGTCGAAGCAATAATCATTTGCTTGAACTTTTATTTTGTTAAACTTGATGTGCTTTTGTCGCTTCGAGTAACACCGAAGGAGCGCCATCCAATAGTCTTAAGAACATCTCCAGCAGTTGGGTGTGAGTTAGGTGTACCTGGCCCACAGGTCAGACCTAAAAAACCTAACCCACACTTTAAAGTCTTCCAGCAGTTGGTGTTGATGTGGTAGGTCTTTATTTAATGAAAATAATTTTTTAGTTCGTGGCAGACTTCTTTACTCCCCTACAATTATTCATCTCCTCTCACATCAATAAAAAATATTTAATCTACGCGGTGTAATTTAGTTTGCGCAGACTTTTTTAGTCTTTAAGATGCGCGATGTTTTAACTCTGCCAAACTCATTTTTTTGAGCGTGAGCTTCCCATACCCGGTTGGGTTATGACACCGCCAACTCAGCAACTCACACCCTAATTTTTTTATTACTGAAAGGAGAAAAGTGTGGGTTTTGAGTGTTGGTTGACAAAAAAACTCAACCCACACTCAAAATCTCAATTGTTGGAGATGCTTTAATCAGAGATGAGGGTTTGGGTTTGAGTTGTGAGAGATGCTTATTATATTTAAAAACTTTGGAGCTAGAGTTCTCATCTTTATTGATGCTGCCTAAAGTGCTTCAATTTTGTTGTGGATAAATATTAAATATTTTTTTCGTTATGTTTGAATTAATCAGCTTTAAGTTTTGTTTTTAGGGCGATAAATAAATGTAATATGAGTAGATGTGGGTGGTAAAAAGAGTTTTGATACTAGGGGAAAGTTTTCTTGTTGTTGCAGATTTATTTTGAGAAGAGATCATGACGAGGGAAGAAAACAATGTGAGGTAAAAAAAAAACACAAACCTATTCTCCTAGTCATCCAGTTTATAATTTATAATTGTTAGCATTTTAATCTAACTTAGTAGGTGACACAAGTAGGATGTAATTTACTTTTTTAAATACCGAACTACCCTTTTCATTAATAATTCATAATAAATAAATAAAATAAGTGTAAACTTAAAAATAAAACCTAGAGATGCGTACTACGATTCAATGACCAAGATTTGCTCCAAAATATGACCATTGGTGGTTTTTATTCATCTTCATCACCAAACACCATCTTTTAGTTTTTTCACTATTTACAACAAAGACCTGGTTTTATATGTTCTTCATCACCATTTTTAAAGGTTCTTCAAGTTCTATTCACTCTTCAACAAATTAAGAATGGGAGGTGGCCAACTGTTCAAATCTAAGGTACATCACATCCCTCTCTTTTTCCATTAACTCTTTTGTGTCATTTAACACCTTTTGCAACATCAAATCAGTTAATTTTTGCAAATCCCTCCATTAATGATTTTTTTAAGGTTATAGGGGTCTGAGGCTAATTTTATTTGAAATAGTGAGGGTAAGATATGTATTTATGAGAGAGAGAGTATAAGAATAACGGGCAAAAAATTTGCCACTCAGTATTAAATATAGTGGCTTATTCTGCATCTCGAGCTCACACTTCATCTTCGAACTACATACGAACTTTCAACCTCAAAGTACAGAGCACGTGGCACAATCAAGAAACAGATACAACACAAGTTTCTCAACCAACATCACTCGTCCCTGACGATACTCGTACTATTGGTTGAGAGCCGTCATGTAATAGCTTATTGCGCATCTCGAACTCAATCTTCGTTCTCGAACTCATCGGCATGTAAGAAGTAAAAAAGCTTATTACGTATCTCAGACTCAAGCTTCATCTTCGATCTCATTAACAGACAAAAAGTATTACTGAAGACACGTTTAAGTTTCCTTTGTTCGCAACATCTTTTTCGACCTCCACAACAACATTCGACTCACACAAGTGTACAGTCAGCAATAAAGCTGTTGTACAGCAACAGACGTCAGAACGTTACACTATCTGGTCAAAGAAAATCCTGCATATACTTTATAACGTCCATCATTAAAAAATATTAAAGGCCATCAAACGGTCATATTGTAAGACCTATAAGTAGAACCAGAGAACTACAGATTACGGACAGGGAATTCTATCAGAAGAATCCCTACTTTGAAATTCCAGGTACACAGAGTGCTCATTGTAATAAGTTAGCAACATCAATAAGATCATCTTCACTTTCTCAAAATCCTCAATGGAGGTCGTGGTTTTTAACCTATTCAAAGGGTTTCCACGTTAAATCACTTTGTTGATTGTTGTTTACTGTTCTTGAGTGTTCTAGATACATTTTTGGTGTAAAGACTAAGTCTAAATCCCAGAATTAGGTCATTACATTTGGTGCCGTATGTGGGAACTGAAGTTCTTAAACCCATCGTCTCAAAGCACCGCTGATCGTCATCTTTCAGAATGTCACCGCCAGATCAGAGCATGACGATCGTTCAGGAAAACAAGAACGCCGCACTGGCAGATCTATGCGCCACCTAGAATTCTAAAACTGAATAACGTACCACCCTAGAGAAATAACTAGCGATTGTACAAGACGCGTTGAAGGTTCTACAGGGTTTGCAAGCCGCTGCCCAGAAGAATAAAGTTTTGCCTTCTGAAGGCTCGCGAATCTCCATTCATGACTGATTAAGACCACTTCCGAATGAAAATCATGCAGGAGGTGTGCCCCGAAGCAACCATCAGCAACAGGAAATGGAACCTAACCCAATCCAGGAGGCCCACCAAGAAGTAGATGGCAACCCAAAAGAGATAGGCAGATCGAAAATCTACCTCGACGAGAGCCCCAGCAAAAGGCTATTTAAGTGAAGGGACTGGCAACCACAATCCTGGAAAAGGACGCGTCACCCGCCCGACCACAGTAGCTCAAAAATACATGACTCAGGAACATGTTGAGAGACGAATCAAAGAAATACTCGAACTCAGACCCTAACTAAAGAGATCCACAACATATTATAAAAAAGCCTGATTGCGCAGGAGCTATTGGATGGCGAGGTCCCCACAGGGTTTCATACCCAGAAGATTCAAAAATATAAAGGAACTGATCCATCGGAATGCGTACAAGAATTCTAGGATGCCTTGGGTCTACATTCCACGTCCAACCACATCTTATGTTGGCTCTTTCCTACCAGCTTGTCAGGCAAACCCTTACGGTGGCTTCACACACTGCCCGAAGGATCCATCAAAACTTTCGAGCAGTTGCGCGAGATCTTCAAGAAGAATTACTCGTACAATAGGGACAAAGAGGAAAATATATACTCTCTTTTTAACCTCAAGTATATGCCAGAAGAGAAGCTTGAGGCATTTCCTAAAAAGTTCTTGGAGCTAACTCGAAAAGTAGATCGGCTCGACCAAAAGATTACTATTTTTGCTTTCACCAACGCTTTGCTCGTCGATGGCAGGGCGAAGGAATACCTCATCCTCAGCAAACCAACAACATTGGAGGACATGATCGAAAAGGTCAACGGGTACATCGACCTGAAGCGAATGGTATTTGACCGACAAAAACCTCAGAAAACAATATTGGTAGTTCAGAACCAATCAACCAATCCAGATTTTAATCGCGCTACAGATCAAGGTGGGGACAGGAAACAGACAAAGTCCAACGACGAGCGGCCTCAAAAGGGAAGTAACCTACCCAAACCTTGGCTTTCCAAGATGAACATAACCATAGCCAGCATTTATCCTATACTACAGAAAGACAGATTCTTCTGCAATACATAATGCCTTCAACCCATTGAGAACAAACCATACTGTATTCACCACAAGGTCTGACATTATGAGACAGAATACTATTTTACCTTGCAACGATTGTTGGAATACATCTTTGCTAATGGAAGAATGCACGAGTACATCGTGGACATTGAGAGCTATAAGATTGTGAATTACAAAAACCCTACAGAAGCCGTACAGATCTAGGGACCAACAGCTGAGAAGCATTTATACCATATCTCACTATGTAATTTCGTGAAGACCCAAATTGTCAAAGAATCGAACATGAGCAAAAGAAGTCGCGTCGGCCAATATCACGACTTGTCCATGCTAGATAAATAAGCTCGTTTACTCCCAACATCTAGCTCTCAGCGCACATAAATTTCTTTTGATGACTGCGACGTTCGTCATGTCAACTTTCCCCACCATGATGCATTGGTGATCATGTTAAAAATGTGAAACATGGTGCTTCACACAATGATGATAGACATTGGCAGCACTATCGAACTGTTGTTTCAAAGTACGATTAATCAAATGGGACTAACCTACAAGGTCCAGCCTAGCGACATTGATATCTTTGGATTTAACGAAGCTAAAGAGGAACGGGTTGGAAAGATTATACTTCCTAACACAGTAGGTCCAGTAACACTGGACGTTGTCTTCTACGCTGTCAATGCCAAGTCTTGTTATTTAGGGATAATGGGACGGTGCTGGCTACACAATATGCATACTATTCCATCAACTTATCATTTGGCGCTACGTTTTGAATGGAATGGATGCGTCTTCGAAATCAAAGGAAGTCATAAATTAGCTCGAGCAAATGAAAATTTTGTCGTCATTGTACCCGAACTTACGGAGCCACAACTCGCATAACAATTACATAATACGTTGAAACTACAGAACACCATACAACAAACACTACAAGAAATAATACAGTAAATACTACAGGAAATAATATAGTAAACTCTGCAGAACACTGTTTGCCTAGCGCATAAACTACAAAATACGTCGAAATCAGTGGCAACAAGCGAGGATCATTTATCTCCACTCTTTTTTCCCATAACAGAGCGCGATGCGCTCATTCAATTCCTTAGAGACAACAGTGATGTCTTCGCTTGGACATTCCACAAAATGTCGGGCATCGATCCAAATCTGGCCTGCCATAAGCTCAATTTAAAAGATAAAGCAGAAGCGGTCAAATAAAAATAGAGAACTTTAGCACCAAGACTCAGAGACGAAGTCAATAAAGAGATCGACAAACTCATCGAAGTCGACTTTATTCGAAAGGCCAGCTACCCATAATGGATCGCGAATATTGCAGCAGTACCTAAAAAGAACGGCAAAATCAGAGTGTGCGTAAATTTCACAGACCTCAACAAGCACACTTCAAAAGGCAGTTTCCCACTTCCTATTATCAATCATCTGCTCGATTCCACTGCAGGACACGAACTTCTGTCCATGATGGATGCCGCATCAGGCTATAATCAAATACCTACGCTGTTTGACGATCAAGAGAAAACTGTTTTCATTACAGAACATGGACTATACTGCTATAAGGTCATGCCGTTCAGTCTCAAGAACGCTGACGATACTTACCAGCGCTTGATGACACAGATGTTCAAAGAACACCTTGGAAAGATAATGGAGGTCTACATTAATGATATGTTGTGTAAAAGCCTTAAGAAAGAGAACCATATCACGGATCTACGCACAACTTTCAAAATCCTCCGTTTCTACAAGGTGAGACTCAACCCTGACAAATGTCAGTTCGGAGTCCTGTCAATAAATTTTTTGGGCCACTTAATCAGCAAGCATGGTATTGAAGCAGATCCAGATTGTATTCGGGAATTACTGTCTATACCCTCTCCCAGAACAAAGAAAGACACCCAGAAGTTAGCAGGCAAGATTACTGCAATCAATCGTTACGCTTCAAAGTCTTCCGATCGCTGTCGATGGTTGTTCAATCTATTACTCGAAGGGATAACAAAACAGAAGCTTAAGAAAGATCCTGAGATCGAGTGGACAGCAGAATGCTAAGCAACATTTCAAGAACTCAAACTTTACTTGGGTTCACCACCAGTGATAAGTACACCTTGCGAAGGGGAAGAACTCATAATTTATCTCGCAGTGACCAAAGAATCTTTAAGTTCTGTCCTCATTCGGCTTGACAGAAAAACAGAAAAGCCTGTCTACTTTACCAGAAAGACTCTTACTCCAGCAGAATCTCGATACACCAAGATCAAGAAACTACTTTTGGCTCTTGTAGGGGACTAACCCTCGATCTCACATAAATTCGAGCTACCTCTAGCTCGAATCACCTCCATGTGAGGCTCACACATCATCCGCATGATTCCTCCAGTCAGCATTGCCATATACTCAGCGAACTGATGAAGAACGTGGGTCGAACTCAAGCCAGAAAACAGTGAACAAGTCAATGTCACATGTCTCTCACGAACTCAGCAGTTATTCAGTCAACAACCACTAACCATATTGCTCGGAGAACGTGTTTCAGCACGATGAAGAGCTACGGAAGAGGCTTATATAAAGAAAATGTTCCAAAAGAGACAAGGACCAAAAAAATGCATGAGAAATCACCATGAAAACTATATTTTCTAGAGATTCTCAACACTTTAAAGTTCTTATTTGCAAGATCAATCATTTCTAAGTCTAGAAAGAACTTGTAATACGATATCATCAGCCTCAAACAATAAATACCACTATTACAAAACCATAAACACGAGGTCGTGGTTTTTAACCTATTTATAGGTTTTCCATACTAAACATCTGTGTCACTTTTTGTTCACTAAATTTCTGTCACAGGTACATTGGTGTAAGGACTAATTTCAGGCCGTATCGAGTTCGTGAAATTAGGCCATTACATTTGGCACCGTCTGTGGGAAAGAGATTCTTTCTATGATATTCTAAGGCATTCAATCACTCTACTATAACATTTTCAACATGGTCACATCCTGGCGACCAGTTACCGGAGTCCAGCTAGACCTCTCAATTGAGTCGAAATAACTCTCAGAGCTACGAGCAAATCTCAACGTTGAAACGGAGAAACACAACGAGCTCGAACAATAATTAAATTGCGACCGAGAGCTCCATGAAAAAGAACTCGATGCTGAATGACAAGCTCGTTTGATAGCGCTCAAATGGCATGAAGATCAGTTAACAACAATGCAGACAACCTTACAAGCTCTGCAGAACACTCAGCAGGCTCCTCCAACAGTAGATCATGATCAGGTGCCAGAAACCTCTCAGATTCTGTATAGGAAGATGAGACCCTCCAGGAGCCAACACAAAGCCATTTCCAGACATATTCAAAATGAACCTCAACCTTCTATTCATTTGGGGGGTGAGATTCAATCTGAGATCAGTCATGGTCATCAATTCTACATACGTTAAGAGGAAGAACATCAACCTCAGGCTCGAGTACCAGCACGAGATTGTTTGAGTGAATGTACCGATACTCATATCAAACCACTCAAGCGATCTGCCATTATGTCACACAAGAGCATATGTACCAGTGCATTAGGGAGTTGATCGAAGCACAAGTTATGGGCACTAGCAATGACCTAACTTAGATACAAGGAAATCTGATTGCCAAAGAATTATTCGACATGGATATTCCAAAAGGTTTCCATACTCTAAAAATTTGCAAATACAAGGGTACTGATCCCAAGGAGCACATTCAATAATACCGTGATTCATTGGGATTGTATTCTAATCTCAAGAACATCCTCTGCCATTTGTTCGCCACAAGATTGCAGGAGGAACCTCTCTAATGGTTCTACTCTCTGCTTGAAAACTCCATATACACATTCGATCAGCTGTAGAAACAATTTATCAAGACGTATGCTCACACAAAGACAAAGAAGAGAATTTATATTCTCTTATCAGTCTCAAATAGTCCAACAGAG